>JAZFNS010020007.1:44945562-44960833 GCA_037127165.1 Alloteropsis angusta | reverse complement strand
CCGCCGCTTGCGTTCGCCGAGATATGGCCAGGTCCGTGCCACCGCTCCTCGCCGCCGCTGCAACCGGGGATCGTCGTACCCTTGCTGTCATGGATCTCGTGCTCTCGAGCCACGGCTCGGTGGGATCTGGAATTGCGGGCCGATGTGCGGTTCGCTGAGACGCCCTGACCAATGTCCATGCCGCCGCCGCCACTCGTCGTCGTGACTTCCCTGGCCGGTGGCCGGACGCAGCTGGCGCATGACTATATTCGTCTCTGATTATAACGATGCAAATATTTACAACTATGTCATTATGATATTTTTAATAATATTATATTTGTGTCAATAATTTTTTTTCATAAATTACATTTGTGCCATTATAATTGTTTCCCATAATACCTATACTAGTCTATACTACCCACCTATACCACTTATACCACAAGTTAGTATAAAAAATTGTGAGCCGTCCGATCCTTTCATATTAGTCCTTTTTTATTCCATACTGGTCCATCTTTAGAGTAGTATAGGGCGTAAAAGAAGCTCTCGGTCTGGGCCTTGAACCAGCTGCTGGGGTGGTTAATTTCCTCGCCTTGCCGCACTCATCACTCTCACCGTTTGCTCCACTGCTGTCACAAAATTCCCACACACCGATCTTTCAGCAAAGTTTTTGTTTTTTTGGAGGGAGATCTTTTAGCAAAGTTACAGAACCGGATATTATTTCAATAAAGAGAGGGAGAAAAAAANAGCACAATGCTTGATGATTGTACGTCCACGAAGGAACCTAGAATGCAACCCGGCCGAAANATTAAGGATTACAAGACATAAACAAATGTCTCATGATGACTGAGGGTTGCTTAATGATATGGCAATCCCTAATGAGCTCCTTTGACGTCACGGTTATTTTACTTCTTTTCGAAACAACGATAGAGACGCAAAAGCTATGTACTACTGTAACTAGTGAAATAACTTTTGTGTTTTGCCTTTGCTGACTCGTTTCCGACTTGCTACGGTTGTTTTACCATCATTGTTATTTGTTACCATTATTGTTATTTAAGTCGTCTGTGTACACGTGATGCCATTTTCATACCATGCATACTGACGATGCAGTACATATAGCAACTTAGCGAGTGCCAAGTGGTACCGGATCGAGAGTGACACCGACACACCGTATCTTCCCGTTTAGTCCAAGCATATCATCGCATCTTACACCAGTAGTTTCTCAATGCTTGCACCTGGAGAACCAACTTGCACGTATTACAAGATACTAGAGTACCATATATGTAGCATTCGATCATAATGATCACGTCGTTAGTAGAGCCGCGAGGATCTCGCTGCTCCTAATCACTCTCTCTACTGTAAACAACTCGTCAAGGAGGCGAGGGGGTCAAAGACGTACTCTCCTGGTCTTAGTTTTATTTTGGCATATCATAATGCAAACCATATACAAGAACGTGATGCCAAGCTGGTTATAAAGATACCACATGCTCTGCGCTAGGAACCCGGGCCTCAGAGCGATAGAAAACACAGTGAGTGATCCATCGATCTCGAGATCGGGTCTCCTTGAAGAGAGACAAGGCCACCCTCCCAGCATCCAAATTCAGCTCTGGCTGATAAGGAGCTAGAGCTGGAAATGGCAGCAGGAGATCACAGGAACGGAGCTCCGGATGCCCAAGGAGCACGCGAAAACATTTTGCTCGATGGCAGCAAGCTCGGCGCTGCCAAGAGGCGAGAGTTCTTCGACAATCTTCTCAAGAACATCGAGGATGACAACCTCCGTTTCCTGCAGCGACAGAAGGAAAGAATTGAAAGGCAAGTTCTCTCTTTGTTGTTAGTGGTATTAGCAATAAATCAGGTACATTAGGGAGTATGGTGCTCTAAGTGATGGCTTTCGCACTATAATTCATATTTACAGGGTTGGTGTGAAGCTGCCAGCAATAGAGGTGACCTATGCCAACCTGTGTGTCGAAGCAGAGAGCAGATACTCCGGTGGGGGTCACCTGCCAACCCTATGGAACAGCTTCAAGGGTTTTTTCTCGGTAAGGCAATTCTGACTTGATACCAGCGCAGGGAATGCCATATGGGTACAAGGGTAGCAACTGCAGTTTTCAAGCAAGAAACATTTATCTCAATATCAACCAAAACCTCAGCTATGTACCACTTCCTGTTGAAAAAAAATAGTGTTATATACAACCTCTTGCAGAACACTTGGAGCAAGGAATATTGACCAAACAATTTAATGTTGGGAAAACAATGTTCAAATATTTCTTCATGAAAAAAATCTATGCATTCCTTAGCTTATAAAAGTTGGTGTTAAAGTTAGACCATAACACATTGAGATGTAACTGGGTTTTTGACTACCCCAGCTTGTAGGGGATATGGAGGGAGATCATCAATTTTCATTTTTTATCTCTTTATGATCATAATCCTTTTCAAGATAATGGTAGGAATCATGTTTGCAGAAATTGACCTTTTCATCACAATGTTTTCTAATGAAGACTCTTCTACTTAAATTCTTTTTCATTACTTTAAACTCTATGATTATGTACAGTACAAGTTTTTCAAACTATTTCCATTACATGAGCTAACTACACACGTAATTTAGAAGACAATAATTATGCTTACTAGACTTGCTCACAATTCATAGGGTCTCAACATGCTGATCGGGTTAAAGTCAGATAAAGTAAAGATAAATATTCTAGAAGATGTGAGTGGAATCATAAAACCCGGCAGGTATGTCAACACCAAGAGTTCCATCTTTTTCTGGAAAGTATTTGATGTACAAATATTAACTTTACCACCAAAGTTGGCATTATGAAGGATAATATTCAGAATGCTTAGAATCATAGATATAAAGCTTGCAGCGTCATCTTAATATGCTTGCAGATTGACTCTTCTACTGGGACCTCCAGGATGTGGAAAAAGCACACTGTTGCGAGCTCTAGCTGGTCAACTCGATAATTCTCTACAGGTGCAGATAATGCTTTTAGTTTGCGAGAAGAAAATGTGTCATGTTTTCTTAACATTGTTCAATGCTTCGTGATCAAGGTAGTTAAATAATATTTTTGAAAGAAATGTATTCAGGAAGCACAGCAGAAATTGATAATTGAGTTGCCATCCAAAATCCTAACAATACAATGGCAAAATAAAAAATTGTTTGATTCAAGATAAATTCTCCAAATTGCCTCCAAATAAATAAACATGGAACAGATTTGACGTTCACATATAATCATCCTATTGTATTTACTCCAGAATCTAGAAACATGATTAGCAACCAGCAGACTAAGTGGTCAGTAAAAAATGGCTGTGCTGGTTAGTCTAATATCCATCATTGCTGATGTCATCATCATTACCATCAAGCGTGTGCTCACCAAAAGCAAACCCCCAAACTTTGTGCCTGTTTGTTTCAGCTTAGGACCGTGGATTGTAGCTTTTAAAATCATAAAACAAACAAACAGCTTCTCATTCTGGATAGTAAAAATCAAATCCACAACCCAGATTATAACAATCCAAAGAATCTACTCCCCTCTCTTTGTACAATATACAGGCTGCTTTTCACAATTTACTGGCTAGAACAGATAGGGACTTTGTGGGTAATCCCTGAAACAAATAAGTTTTGGCTAAAACAAATGCATAATTTTGGAGCTCTATCATAATATACTTCAAACAACTATGATAACAATTGGTTGGGCAGGTATAGATAATGGAATTCACAGTTGATGTTAATTTTAACAACGGTGTGTTGTATACATCTTTAGTTCATTATGAAGCTAACAAAACAGATATCAAGTATATGATGAAAGAATTTGCATAGCATGTCCAAGTTCATACATACATAAAACCAGTATTTTATAGCTTGATTTCCCTATTTGACAAGTTGTCGTTCTTCATTGATAGAGTAATTCACGAAATCTAGCTTTAATGTTTACAAGACAAATGTCAGGAACTAGAAATTTCATGCAACTCAATGATAAGATGAAACATGTCTCCAGGTTACTGGGGATATTTCTTATAACGGTTACCGACTCGATGAATTTGTACCTGAGAAAACAGCTGCTTATATTAGTCAATATGATTTGCACATACCTGATATAACAGTAAGGGAAACTTTAGACTTCTCAGCCCGGTGCCAAGGTGTTGGAAGTAGAGCTGGTAATTCCCACTTCACCAATAGTCATATTAGTAAAATGTAACTTTCACAATAATATCAATATGTGTTTTGTCTGTCCGAAGAAATACTTGAGGAAGTGAGCAAAAGGGAGCAGGTGAATGGGATAATACCTGATCATGACATCGATCTATACATGAAGGTAACATATCAATCTCCTTTTAAAACTAGCCAGCAACATTATCATATTTGTTTTACTGATAACGCGTAGTTATGTATTGAAAGGAACAGAACAGTGACAATGTTGTGAAAAACAGAAATTTGTGCTATTATATATTTGGTTATTTAAAGCTATCTTGAAAAGTTCAAAAAGTATTTTGCATCATGTAGGCAACCGCAGTTGCAGCTTCAGAGAAAAGCCTACAGACAGACTATATTTTGAAGGTACATATAACTTACAAGTTTTCCTTACTGACAATAGTGCTCAAGGAAAAAAAATATTACATGCTTAGTTATTAAAAAAACCTCATAATATTGATTGTTTTTTTTATAGATCATGGGGCTAGACATATGTGCAGACACTATGGTTGGGGATGCAATGAGAAGAGGAATATCGGGGGGTCAGAAGAAAAGACTGACAACAGGTAGTTGAAGAAAATGTGGCTGTCCAATATATTCTAGTAATTATCACTTAATATTGTTTTTCTCTTTTTCTATAAAATTGACAAGCAAAGCTTTTGCGTCCAACAAATAGATCACCTAATAGGCTAATATCCTTTCACCTGCTTGCACCAGCGGAGATGATTGTTGGACCAGGAAAAGCTTTTTTCATGGATGAAATATCCAATGGCTTGGATAGCTCTACTACTTTCCGAATAATCAAGTGCTTCCAGCAACTGGCAAACATTAACAAATGCACCATGCTTATTTCACTTCTTCAACCAACACCTGAGGTTTTTTATCTATTCGATGACCTAATCTTAATGGCAGAAGGAAAGGTTATCTATCATGGCCCTCGAAACGAAGCTCACAACTTTTTTGAGGAACGTGGCTTCAGATGCCCGGAGAGAAAAGGAATGGCAGACTTTCTTCAAGAGGTAATGAATTATAAATCACAAAAACAGATGAAAAGGAAAACATCATACTTCATAAGTTAATTTCTGTTTTTTCCTAATTCGGGAATCATTAGGTGTTGTCCAAAAAGGACCAAAGGAAGTACTGGTCTGGCACGGATGAATCTTACAGATACATTTCTTCTGATCAATTTTCAAGCATGTTTAGAAAATATCAGAAACAGATAAAATTAGAGGAGCCCACTGTATCACAAAAAAGTAAGTTCGGCAAGGAATCTTTATCATTCAATAAGTATTCACTACCAAAACTGGAATTGGTTAAAGCGTGTGGAGCGAGGGAAGCGCTCTTGATCAAAAGGAGTATGTTTGTTTATGCCTTCAAATCTATGCAGGTTATACTAGTCAGCAACATTCTTTGTACAAAATACAATAGCCATAATCTCTTTATTAGAATACACGTAGAAACTAATTTCACTCATTTATGCAGCTCTCTACTATTGCAACCATTACAATGTCTGTATTCTTCCGAAGTCATATGACAACAGATTTAACTCATGCGAATTACTACATGGGAGCATTATATTATTCCATCTTCATAATTATGCTAAATGGCGTACCAGAGATGAGCATGCAAATTGCAAGACTCCCAAGTTTCTACAAGCAAAAAAGATACCATTTTTATCCTTCATGGGCATATGCAATACCTGCATCGATCCTGAAGGTCCCTATCTCCTTTTCAGACTCACTTTTATGGATATGCATCACTTATTATGGTATTGGTTACACAGCTACAGCTTCCAGGTACTATTTATGAAAAAAAACTCAAATTTGCATTCGTGAGAATCAAATCTGAATATCTGATTAACTATAAAAGTCTGTTGTTTCAAGCCAATGCCAGGTTCTTCTGCCAATTTCTGATACTTTCTCTGCTCCATCAATCAATAACATCACTCTACCGATTTATCGCTTCTCATGGTCAAACACATATTATGTGTTTCTTCTACTCATTTGTTTCCTTAGCATTCTTCCTAGTGTTCGGAGGCTTCATTCTTTCCAAGCGTAAGACAACTATCGTTATACGAGGCACATTCGTAGACCATCTATATCATTTAACACTTATATGCTACCATTATGTTGCAGCCTCTATGCCAGGATGGTTAAGCTGGGGATTTTGGATATCTCCATTGACCTATGCAGAAATCAGCACAACCATAAATGAGTTCCTCGCACCAAGATGGCAAAAGGTGAAATATTTTCTCAGATAAAAAAATCAAACAAATTGGCTGCAGGCTGCTATCAGGCATTCAACATCCTCACAATCGTTTGCTCTTTTTCAGGAAACTATGCAAAATAAAACAATAGGGAACCAAATATTGATTAATCATGGCCTCTACTATAGTTGGTATTTTTATTGGATATCTGTTGGAGCCCTTCTTGGATTCATCATTTTCTTTTACATAGCTTTTGGACTAGCACTAGCTTATAGAAGGCGTAAGTTCACTACCAA
Source organism: Alloteropsis angusta (assembly GCA_037127165.1). NCBI lineage: Eukaryota > Viridiplantae > Streptophyta > Magnoliopsida > Poales > Poaceae > Alloteropsis > Alloteropsis angusta. The sequence continues at coordinate 44,954,169 of JAZFNS010020007.1, read as the reverse complement.
AAGTGCAGAGGATACCACCATAAGTTTTATTTGTTTCAGAAACAAATCATGCTTCTACCTGTTTCAGCTATAGAGGCATATCATGGAAGCATGCCTAGGAAGTGCTTTTCTAAAGGGCAGGAAGAAGAGATCGATATCCAAAAGCAATCTGATGATCATGCAAATATGACCCAAGACGGTAATCACATCAACCACTCTCCTCTTTCCTCCCCACAGGCATAGTATGGGAATGTACTCAAATGATTCGATGATATTGACAAGGTAGCATAACACAATAAAATTTGCATAAAACAACAAAGATATGAAGCTAGTAAAGTTTTGTCTCAAAACCAGAATCCATTCTAATTTCTAATATGTAATCTCCTACATCTTCATCTTCATGCAGCAAAGATGGCTATGCAAACTATGCAACTTGCACTTACATTCCGCAATCTGAACTACTATGTTGACACACCACAGGTAAGTGTGGAAGCATCTTATTCAAATGTTCATATTGTTTTTGTAGTGCTTTCCTGTTTCTTATTCAAAGTATAAATTGTGCCCATGGTGCAGGAAATGCTAAAACAAGGCTACTTAGCTAGAAGAATACAGCTATTAAACGGCGTCACTGGTGCATTCCGTCCAGGAGTTCTTTCTGCATTAATGGGTGTCAGTGGAGCTGGGAAGACGACTCTACTAGATGTATTGGCAGGAAGGAAAACAGGAGGATATATTGAAGGAGACATAAGGATAGGTGGGCATACCAAGGTGCAAGAAACATTCGTCAGAATCTTAGGTTATTGTGAGCAAGTTGACATACATTCTCCACAGCTTACAGTTGAAGAATCTGTAGCTTATTCAGCTTGGCTTCGTCTGCCTTCGCATATTGATGAAAAAACAAGATCTGTATGTCCCCTGGAACTTCACAAGACATAATAAAACTTTTGATAAAAAGTGCAATACGATAAGCCCATAAATAGAAAGGTGAATCTATAATATAAGGTTTCACGAGTAATTGACATTATTTTCATTTTGCATGTAACATGCAGGAATTTGTGGATGAAGTGCTCAAAACTGTTGAGTTAGATGACATAAAAGATACTTTAGTCGGGAGGCCAGGAATAAACGGGTTATCCTTGGAGCAGAGGAAAAGGTTAACAGTTGCAGTCGAACTTGTTTCAAACCCATCAGTTATACTAATGGATGAACCAACTACAGGATTAGATGCTAGATCAGCTGCAGTTGTAATACGTGCAGTGAAAAATATTTCTGAAACAGGAAGGACAGTTGTATGTACAATCCATCAGCCTAGCACTGACATTTTCGAGGCATTTGATGAGGTATTCTAGTTTGCAATATTTGCAAATATTTAAAAGATCTACATCATTGCATCAATCCAGTGTAAAGCAAATAATTTGTTAAAAACATGAGTCTAGTTTGTCAAAGAAACATTTTTTCCCAACGCTTCAGAAAATGGTAAACTCTATGCAAACCTTACTGTCAGTGCTTAAGCAATATGCGTCTCCATAAGAAATGAACATAAGTTAACAACAATAAGGTTTCATTATAATGTTGTAGAGTAAAGAATACTTTCTGAATTCATTGACTCCATACAAAAGAAATTCTTACAAACTGTATATAATCATGCACTTGTATTATTCCATATCGCCAAAACTCAGATGAACTTTGTATAATCAACTACACTGATTATCTTGCAACATTTCTTTTGATAAGCTCAGCCTGTCATGATGAAAGGTACTGCATATAGTATGTGCTGAATGTGTCACATGTGCAAGAAACCTCTTTTTGAAACAATCATAAAACAAATAGTGGCTATGGTTCCACGTTTTGTGTGTTTCTCCCCAATAAGGAAAATATAATTGGTGTAGACAAAACAATAGATCAATTTATCAGTCCTCTTTCCTGTTTTCGTAAAGCATCACTATGCATGCAAAGAGAAATGCTCTCTAATGCTTATTTCCTATTTCTGTTTTCAACCAGAAACAGTTCTTTCTGCCACTATTAGAAGGTTTTTTTTCTGCTATTATTAGAAGATTTTTGTATGTGGCTGCCAGGCGAAATTTTCCTTCATTAAATTGAGTAAATCCTTCTGTGCAGCTTATATTAATGAAAAATGGTGGAAAAATAATCTACAGTGGGCCAATAGGAGAGCAATCTTGCAAAGTGATTGAATATTTTGAGGTTAGTATTCCTCAAAATGAGTCCTCATGGTGTATCTATTCTTTGTTGTTCTTCATTTTTATCCCTTTTCCAATTAAAATAACATTAAATTTGTAGTGGGATTCTCTGATTCTTTATTACATGCAATGGCAAAGACAATGATTTTATAACTGGTTTAGAGATGTCTTTGTTCCATCAATAGACAGAGCCTCCGATGGCTAGACAGGAATACCAGTTTCTAGTTGCTTTTCATTTCATATGGTTGGTAATCCCATATTATTTGGTGTATTTGAAGCCGTTTGTGTTCAATATGTAACTTGACTTGCAGCTCACAATAAAAACAGAAGTATAGTAGTTTTCGTGCTTCCAGCCATATATTTTGCATGTGCGTAAAATTTATGACTAAATGACATGAATCAATATAGAACTGAGATGTAGTGACAAGAAATTCATAGCATGACATATTTTAGGCAAATGTACATCTGAGGAATGTGCTAGTGTTTTGAGACAACCGTGAGTCATGCCTACACATGTCATATCCGACTGTGTCCTTGTACATTAAATTATTATCATGAATTTGGTAAATCATACTGTCAAGAAAAAACACCCAAATCTGTAAATAGGTTTTAAACTGGATGGTGGGACACCAACTCAGAAAGGGTCAGTTCCTGGTAGCAGAAGGAATTAACGGAGTGAATTTTGCTTCCTTGTATATATAGAAAATTTCTGGTGTCCCAAAAATAGGGAGAAATTGCAATCCTGCTACTTGGATGATGGACATAACATCGGCATCCATGGAGTTTCAACTCAATATAGACTTTGCAAGTGCCTACCAAGAATCGACATTGCACAGGTACATCATATTGCCACTTTGTTTCGCATTTGGTGATCCATTCATAAAACAAGCTAGATACTGCAAAATTTTATGTCAACAAAATATCTCCATCACTTAAAAAGGAATGGTATTTATAGAATTTTTTCCTGCAGGGATAGGAATGAGCTTGTTGAGCTACTAAGTAATCCACTACCAAATTCAGAAAAGCTATGTTTCAACTATCGTTACCCACAAAATCGATGGGGGCAATTTAAAGCTTGCTTATGGAAACAGAATATAACTTACTGGAGAAGCCCTCAATATAATTTGAATCGTATGGTGATGACAGTAATAATAGCCTTGATCTTTGGAGTGTTGTACTGGAGGCACGCAAAGATATTGTAAGTCCATGCCCCTTTCTGTTTTCACAGTTTTTGCGGGACAGGGGATAACAGCACAATCCTCTGTCGTTGAGCCGTTTGAGTATGATTACTCGATCATAAACTATTACAAAGGTAGGTCACAGTTTCAATAGGCTAACTGTTAACTTTTTTTTGTTCCTTCCAAGAAACAATGAGCAGGATCTATTTAATGTTTTCGGTGCAATGTATATGGGGGTTATACAACTTGGTGTTTACAATAATCAGTCAATTATATCATTCAGTACAACAGAGCGCATTGTCATGTATCGTGAGAAATTTGCAGGCATGTACTCTTCCTGGGCATACTCATTTGCACAGGTCAGATTCTGGTCACTTGTTTGTAAGCATAGAAAAATCTACATTATAAAAATTAAATAATTTTTTCACCTTCTACAGGCTGCAATAGAGATACCTTATGTCTTTATCCAAGTGTTACTCTTTACATCTATCGTCTACCCAACAATTGGCTATTATTGGACAGCATGCAAACTGTTGCAGTTCTTCTACACCACCTTTTGCTCAATTCTTTCCTATGTTTACGTTGGATTGCTGCTTGTTTCAATAACCCCAAATATTCAACTAGCCACCATATTGGGATCATTTTTCAACACAATGCAGACACTATTCTCAGGATTTATTTTACCTGCACCCGTAAGTCTCGATCTCTCAGCATAACAAATGTGATAATACAGCTTATATTTTATTAATTATTCAATTAGTGAAATATGCTCGTAGAAGTGCAAGCTTGACTACTATATTATGACAGAAATTAGAATGATACTAAAAAGATATATCAACAAGAATTTGCAATTATTGTGATGCCAACGGTCCTCAGAGAAATCCTTTAGACATGTGAACACTATTTCTAACTCGCATGGTCTATTAGTATTATATACAGAAATTACTGCCTCTGGTCTGTACAGTACATGTCGAATAGTATGCATATAATTGTCCAGAAAAGTGCATTCATAATATTATAACTTAATTATATTAATATATAATATATGGCAATAGTGAAACTGGTATTTAGAGATGCGTTGATATCCAAAAAAAATGTTTTTGTGCCCAAAGACAGATGTTTTTATTGTAAACCTATTGGCATCATCGTTTTATGTTGCTAATATCAATAACTATGGTAAAATTAGTGATCAAAATTAGTTAAGTTTAACTATGTGAATGGAACAAGGGAGCGTATTGAGGAAGCTATACTCCACTAGTATCTCATTATGGCTAATTGGAAATGCATTTACCTACCTAATCATAAGAATTAGCAACACTTGGAATAACATAGTGATTTATCATTTATACTGAAATGCAATACTTATGGTGCCAATTCTTCAATAATTGACATTTAAACATCAAATTTTAATTCAAATCATGTATGATACTATTCTATAACTATTGCTATGAGGAGAAAATCACAATGTTAAAAAATCAATCATATTTGTAGCTTACTACGTTTTTGTTTGAGTACTGCAAAGTCAATACTTGCCATCCATCTTGGACACCTGCTTCCTAATTTACAAAGAAGTTGCGGTAACTTTGGAAGTTCTAACCTACCTACTCCCTCTGTTCTTTTTTACATGTCATATTAGGTTCAATGTCTGTCTTTGTCCTATGTCAAAATTAATATATTATCCAACTTTGACCAAGTTTATAGAAAATTATAACAACATCTACAATACCAAATTTGTTTCATTGAATCCACCATGGAATATATTTGGATAGCAAATATGTTTGGTAGTATAATTATTCCTATATTATTATATAAACATGATCAGTGTTGGAAAGATTTGACTTAGGACAAACTTAATATGACATGTAGAAAAGAAAAGAAGGAATATAAATACTAGAGTAGTCATGAAACATTAACAGATTCAGTAGTAATTTTGCAGCAACTGATCTACACTAAAAAATACAGAACGGTCGTAAGATATTTGAATGATAATCTTTTGCAACACAAACGTAACACAGAGGATGACAAATATTATCCCCTGTAAAACTCATTTGTATCATTCATTTAAGGTGCAGTAAAACTAACTAAAATATTACACAGTGGAAAAATAACTCCTTGAATTTATAAATGTAAACAATTTTTGCTCAACCAGATCTTTCTATGTTTTGTATGGAGGAAACCATTAACATTCAGTTAAATATTTCTTTCAGCAATTCCCAAAGTGGTGGATCTGGCTCTACTACCTTGCCCCTACATCTTGGGTACTCAATTCCCTGTTGACCTCCCAGTATGGCGACATAGACAAAGAAGTCAAAGCATTTGGAGAAACCAAAACTGTTGTTGTTTTCTTGAAAGACTACTTTGGGTTTCATCAAGATAGGTTGAGCGTAATAGCTGTTGTTATCATTGCTTTCCCTGTTGTATTTATTACCCTTTACTCTATATCAGTTGAAAAATTGAACTTCCAAAAGAGGTAGACATGCTCTGGCATATATTGAAATTGTACGGTAATGAAAAATATTCAAGGTTTCTCCCGGTTAAAAGAACAGAATTGTGTAAATGTCATTCCACTGATAAAAGAACTATTTAGTATTTACATGTATTTATTATTTTGATAATATTAAGAAAATGTTACTCTAGGTCCATCCATCTTGTCTAACAATACTATTTAATGCTTAAAACAGACCAATTCTGGTGCCATCAGTGCATAATCAGAACATTTAGTGCGTTACTGGTTTTCTAAGGTATGAGAAAAGTACTAATAACTACCTATAACTGTTTCATACACCAAATGTGAGGCAGGCGATGTTCACTTATATTAGCTACAAGCATTATGGCTCCAAACAGCTCCGCTTTTTGGCTTAGTTATAGTTCCACTATCCCCACATACCATCCGTGGGTAAAACAAAAGGCTCTTATAAATTGAACTTATTTGCCTAAATTCTTTTAAGGCCAGTCTCAGTGCATAGTTTCATGGCACGGTTACCTAGTCTGAGAACTAGGTAACTCTGCCTGATGGGTTTCGTGGGGATGAAACTCTCCTCACAAATGATGAAACCCTCTCTCTTGCCATGTCATCAAAATTGCTGATATGGCATGTTACTTAATGTTGATAAAACTCCTCATGAAACTCCCACTGAGAATGGCCTAATGTTGAACTCTTTTTTGGATACTCCAACAACCACATTTATTATAGATTGTGTTGTTCATACTGCCATGGTTTACGGTCTTACATTCAATACCTTCGAAAGTACCATGTTTTTATAATGTTGCCCAAATATGAAATGCATATTGAACACTTTCATTTTACACCATAAACACCAGCTAAACCAAATCTGAGCCTGGTGAAGTTGAACAATGCTAGGTCTAAACACAGCCCCGAAAAAGGCTTAATGGAATTTAATGCATGCATGTTTTCTAAATGAGGTGTCAATATTTATTGCAAGGCCAAATTTCCTGTAACTCCTTAGAAATGGGTTCCCAAATATATCATCGCCAAGGTTCAAATTACTAGTTTAGCACTACTTTTAGCCCTGATTTTGTCCATTATACTGAAAGCTGGACGAAGTAGCCAGAGTCTCCCTTCTTCCCTTCTTACCCTTCAATTGTCTCTAGTCCTCTACTCTTATCTTCACTGTAGCCACCAGGGAAGATCAAGCTCTAACCCAAATCCCAAAGCTGCTATATGCATAAACCAAGAGATAAATTCTGCAGCCATGCATGTATGCTATGCCCTCGCTGACGAAATTTACGGAACAATCTGGGCACACCGGCAATGGAATGATTCCTAACCAAAATGGCATCGGGGCACAGGAGAGAAGGCTCGATTTGGAATAGATGTATATGCCCTCCTCCATGTAGGAATCGACTGCAGAACAACAGAGATCGAGCAAAAGATGGGGAGGAATTTCCCTTACCGGGTGCCTGTGGCGGCGCCGGATCCTCCGCCCTCCACCTAGCCTTCACTCTTCGTCCCCGCCGGGAAATGCGCCACCAAACTAGCTGAGCAACGACTGGAGCCGACACCGAAACCACGGAGCTTTTTTTTCTAGGCGGAACGGAATGGGTTCAAGGGATGAAGAAGCAGGAAGCTGGCCTGCGGTGCCGCCTGACTGCCTTGGACTGCCCAAGTGCCCATTCGACGAAAAACCGGACCCGTCATCAAACCGGTTATTTTTCTGTTCACTAGATCGGTGGTTTGACCGGTGGGCTGACCGGTTTGACCCTGTTCGAAAGTAGTCATATATTGTGTTTGTATCACAAGAAAAATATAGCTGCATGATATGCAGCCTGTTTGGCTGGTACAATCTACAGTGCACGGCTGGTTTACTTCGGTTTATTTTCTCTTATACAACACTATTCAATGTACGAGCCGAACATTATTCTCCGTATCAGCCGAACAGGCACACGGTCAGTGCAGGTGATCCTTCGTTTGCTGCCCAGGGTCCAGTGTTGCAATTTTGTTGCTCTTTTATGTGCTACTTAGGTCATGTTTTTTTACCCACCGGCTTGGTCCGATATTTTTAACTATGCTCTCAACTTCCCCCGGGCTGATAAGTGAGGCCCGGGCTTCTCATAGTACTTGCATATGTTCACACCAACAAGCACTGCAGTGTTCGTGTTACCATTTTATATGCTATTTAGATCTGGTTTTTTACCATTGGACCACCAATCCGGTCCAATATTTTAACTATGCTCCCAACTCCCCTGGAATGACGAGTGGGGCTCTTGCTTCTAATAGTATTTGCGTATGTTCGCACCAATGAGCAGTGCAATGTTCCTTGCATCAATTGATTTGTGGTCTTATTAATTTGCAAGCGAATGTAGAAGCCGGTCACTACATGGAAAACGCAGCTCCCTCCATGGAGCAGTCGGAAAAAAAACAAAAATTCTTTCTTTGACACCTAAAAATGACATGTTTTTTCTTGCCTCTGAAAAAAAAATCTTCTATATTTGACACCGATAACAACTTTCATTCTCAAATTAAATGAATGTGGCTCGTCACTTATTCCGACTCGGAGTCAGAACGGAAGGAAAGGAAGGAGAAAGAAAGAAGCGGTGGGGCGCACGTATAGAAAGGGCAAAAAGGTCTTTTCATATAGCATTTAACAATGGATGGATGGAAAATTAAATGAAGTGTCAATTTAAATATGAAAGTTGAAGTTGATGTCAACTAGAGAAGAAAAGAATCAAGTCAAGAAAAGAATAGGTTGTTTTTTCAGTGTCAAATAAGACGCTTTCTCAGAAAAAAAAAA
>JAZFNS010020007.1:44876777-44886918 GCA_037127165.1 Alloteropsis angusta | reverse complement strand
CCCGCGCCGCCGGCTCCCGCCGCCGCGGTAACCGTACCACGCCGCGGCCTCCTTACTGTCCACAGCCGTCTCAAAGCCCCCTCCACCCAACCGCCCCTCGCCTGCCTCCGCCTTCGCCCGGGCGCCTCGCTCTGTGGCATTCCGTCGAGGACCGGGTGCCGCGCGGCCGCCGCCGATGCCGATGCCGATGTGGCGCCCTCCCAGGGTCCAGGAGGCGACGGCGGCGTGCGGAGCGCGATGGTGCGCCTCGGGGAGGCGCTGTCGCTCGGGTTCCCGGTTTGGGTGGCGTCGGCCTGTGCGGTCGCGCTGTGGCGGCCGCCGGCCTTCCTCTGGGTCGGCCCCACCGCCCAGATGGTTGGCCTCTCTATCACGATGCTCGGTCCGTGCCTTCCTTCCATTCCCCTGCTAGAACATTTCCTGTCCTGCTTCACCCTCATGGTGGTGTTCTGTGTCACTTGATGAACTGGACCAAAACTCGTACTTTCTAATTGCCATGTGCAGCAGCTGGCTGTGCGATGTTCTCTAGTTGACACTGACAAACAGCTGCTATTGATGAGAGTATGAGACTGGTTGGCATTCTGGGACACTGCGCTCCACATTCCACAGTGCTTAGGCGGTGTGACCACCGGATTAAATGCATAACCTGATGCAGAGAAAGTATAGCGCCGAAATGAAAAGGGCATACAACTGTACAATCTAAGTACTCTAGCACAATCAAGCATCTTGCAATTCATATTTTCACTATGGTAGAAGCCTTGGGTCTGCATAAGCTTATCTTCTAATGTGGCATTACTGTGGAGGTGGCAAGGCCTGCTCCTTCATTCCTTCAGTCCATGGACTGAACCCAGTTGCGTCAGCTATGATTAGCAGAGGATCTTCTCCTCACATTTCTTGTCACTTGTAGAAACTGAAGGGTGTTAACTTTTCTTGTCTGGACATGTTATTTACCACTGGTTTCATTTGCTGAGGATGGTATTTATAGTTGGATCATTGATACATGATTTAATCTGTATCTACAGGAATGGGGATGACATTGACGCTGGAGGACCTCAAAACTGCATTATTGATGCCTAGGGAGTTAGCTGCTGGATTTATACTGCAATACACGGTCAGTTCCCCTGACTAATTTAGTGGATTAAATAACAATTGAAACACATGTTTGCATCTACGTTATCTGTGAGTAGACTGTTCTGCTTACGGGTTACAACGGCATTATAAATCTTCCCTTGTAAAGTTGGTGCATCTTCTATTCAAAAGTGTTAAACAATAATTCTTTTAATTGGTGATCACATTGATTTTTGTGTCTGTATTTTATGTTTTGCCACTCCATGCGCAACAAAATTCCAAAGTGATTTATGTACAGGTGATGCCACTGTCAGGATTTTTGGTGAGCAAGCTGTTGAAATTACCAGCCCATTATGCTGCTGGAGTGATTTTAGTGGCATGTTGCCCTGGAGGTGTGTATGCACTTGCTCTTTTATTCTTGTCTATAGATTGCATCACAGCTCTTAAACTGAGAAGGAAATTATATCTTCAGGCACAGCAAGCAACATTGTGACCTATTTATCAAGGTAATGAAAAAAACAAATCGGTCTTCCCAAGAATACATGCCATGATGAGCTTCTTTACAAAACATTAGTATGCTAGTTGCCTAGTTGGTAACAACTCATTCTGATTTCCGAGCTTGTTCATGTAGTTATGTTCAGATATGTGTAATCTTGTACAAATTTTGTTCTCAAGTGAGGACGAATAAACAAATTTACAGACAATAAAGAGATACATGGACATGGATTTGAGTAGAATAAAAAGAAATCTTTGATAGTTACATCCAGTAACTGGGATCTAGAATCTTGTTGACCTCTAGCTGGTTTGGATTTAGTGCATCCTTTCCCCATTTGGGCTCACATTCCAATNATGTTATTTTAGTTACTCTAAATTCCATTTGTGTATATATCCTGTTTCTATTATATTTCAGAATCNAAGTCCCATGAAAAAAAAAAACTGTTGCAGTTCATGATTTCCAGTTAGCTCTCTAACAATCTTTTAAACATTATAAAACAGTTGATATTAAGGTCGAACCATGGCCATATAAAATAAACGTGGCCAGATTTATAGCTGTGGTTGCGCATATACTTCTTGGTTCGACAACAGTTGTGGTTTTGAACATATATCGACAGTATTTTAGCACTCTATTAAAATAAAGTAACTATAAAACCATATACTTCTTGGTTTTGAACATATCAAAGATATTTTAGCACTCTATCAATCTTTAAACATTATACAACAGTTGTGATCATTTTAAAATATTGATATTATGGCCGAACCATGGCCAGATGTTGAATAGCTGTGGTTGCACAGCATGCAGCAACATTTTCTTTGATATGTTCAAAACGTGTAAACAATAACTTTAAGATTGCTCATTGCCAGTAACAGGTGTGTTATGAAATAAATTGCAAGGTCTATTTGAATGGTCCATCCAGGGCAGTAATAGGGTAGCCATAGCATCTCATCTATGTGATCAGAATTATATTATAGGTGGAATACCCAGTGATTAGAGATGCTGGCGGAACAATACATTTCAAGTGGATGGTGAATGTCAAAGGGGATTATATCTTGAATTATTCAGTGGATATAACTGACTAGTGTTTAAAATTGATTTGAAATAAGTTAGTGCATTTGCATCAAATTCAATTACAGTGATAGCAAATAGTCAAAATTCAGGGAATTGTATCTTCACTTCTTCAGTACTCAAGGGAAAGTAAAATTTAGGTAAATTACTGTCCATATTGCAGGGCAAATGTTGCTCTCTCGGTGCTGATGACGGCAGCAAGCACTTTTGCTGCAGCGGTAATGTGTCACTCTCACATCTGCTAGCAAGCACATGGCTGTTATTCTTTTCCTTTTTTTCACATCTTGTTCCCTGGTGCAGTTCATGACTCCTCTCCTGACATCCAAACTTGCTGGGCAATATGTTGCAGTGGATCCAATGGGATTGTTTGTGTCCACATCTCAGGTGCCGAAAGTTTCAAATTTGTCTGTTTTACATAAAAATTTTGACCTCCGGTTGATGCTGATAAGTTTGGTTCAGGTTGTCCTCGCACCTGTCCTTTTGGGTGCTCTACTTAATCAGTATTGCAACGGCTTGGTGCACTTGGTGTCCCCCTTGATGCCCTTTGTTGCTGTAGCAACAGTAGCTGTTCTCTGTGGCAATGCTATTGCACAGAATGCTTCAGCTATCCTATCATCGGGGGTACAAGTAGTTTTAGCCGTTGGTTGCTTGCATGGATCTGGTTTTTTCTTCGGCTATGTTCTTTCCAGGATACTTGGCATTGATGTCTCTTCGGCAAGAACAATCTCTATAGAGGTTGGCATGCAGGTAATCCATGTAGAAGTATCATACCATTATCTTATCTTGGATACAGATGATTCGAAAGTTTTCATTTCATTCTTTGCCGGACCAACAAAGTGCCTAACCAAGGATACATACATGTCACCAGTGCTATGCCGTCCCAATTTCCTACCTGTTATGTGCCGTTTAATTTTATCTCACTGTACTTCTTGTACATGCAGAACTCAGTGCTGGGCGTAGTCCTTGCAACCAAGCATTTCGGTAATCCCCTCACCGCAGTTCCATGTGCTGTTTCGAGTATCTGCCACTCGGTCTATGGCAGCATTTTAGCTGGGATCTGGAGGTCTATGCCCCCGACAGACAAGAGAGAATGATGCATTGACCATGTCAACAGCCTAGATTTTCTGTTCTGGCGAGTGTGTAAACGTTGATGAGGCAGGCAGTTCGTAGTCTATATGGTCAGAGAGTTGGCGTTCACTGTATATCACCAGGCTTGTGTTCCATTTGTTTCTTGGAGGTGCCTTTAATCTCATTAGGTGGTTAGTATTTAGTATTTACTTGTGTTTCCGTAAGTGCCGATGAATAAGTAAAGTCTCATTGTACACTTGGAAGTCTGTTAGGTGTTCCTGGGCATATTCACCATGGTAGTATGTTTACAGTTTACTACCCCCGTATGCTTTGTTGGCTGCCATCTCAGCGTTACGCATCGCATCGTTTCCGTTTCTATCTTGTTGTCCATGCCTTTAGCCAACTAGTTCCTAGGCAGCGATGAATTCAGCGTATTAACATTTGTATAGGAGCAATACATTTCCACAACATTTCCACCTCATGCATATGCCTTGGGGTAAGAACAGATAGACTAATGTACAGCAGCAAACCCTGGTAATAATCACTCATGGTATTAAATACAACTTGTTTTGTGTCCTCCAAGAAACACCAAAAGTAATTTCTGTTACATATTAGGAAGTTGTTCGCAGCACGGACAGGCTGTCGTCTGCACAAAAGAATAGTAATCTCACGACTTGTAACAAATCAACTATGCAAGTGAGCCTGACTCATCTGAAAACTACCGATTGACAACAACCTACACATATTTATCTGACATCTCATAAGGTAATTATACACCACATGTTATCCCTTTTGTTTGGGGATGGGGGGGCTTTCCTTCTCGATGGAATAAAAAAGCCATGAAGTCATTAAGGGGTCATGATCCAGATATCTACAAACAAAATCCTCCTTTTGAACTAAATGGCCCGCTTGATTCTAGTTTGCCACCTTGATGGCATACACCAGCTCCTGAATCACAATGTTCAAAGAGAAACAATTAGCAGAAATGAAACAAAGAGCTCAAACATGACACACGCACACACGCACACGCNNNGCACACACACACACACACACACACACACACACACACACACACACACAAATCAAGGTTAATGAGATAACAGATAGNGAGCGTCCGATCTCACCAGAACCCCATTGGGAAATGTGAATGAGGAACGCAGGTCTGAAAGGCGTTCCTCCCCTACAAGCCTTGCCTTGTCAGAACCGGATGTGTTCGTGCGGACAAGGTCGCTGTAAGAAGGCTTCAGTGCATAGATTTCAACTTCTTCATCTTTGTGAGATGTCTGACTGGCAACAAACTACATGCCAGCATAGACAGCCGTCTATTAGTTCCGAAATAGTTGCGACTTGTGACAGTGTATCACTGACAAAATGCTTCAGTAAGGGCTGACCTGACAAAGCTGTTTGATGGAGAGAGTTGGGCCGCAACACAGATATGACTTGTCCAGACTGGGTGTAGTTTGTCCATCCAGTGGAAGCAGACAAAGATGTATGTCACGCTGTCAAAAAAAAAAAATCAGCAACTCATATAACACTCAAATGGATAAGAGAACATAGCAAGAGCATGTTTTATGTTCACCTCACTATCATTGTCGTCAGATGTTCGCAGACACTCAACCAACTTGATCATGCGCCCACCCTTGACCACCCTGCCATTTGAACCACTGAAACTACTGTAGCGAGTCTGGCTGCGAGTACCATTCTTTCCCCATGCTCGCAGCGGAGATGTGCTAAGATTTTCTCTTATGATTCCTACATCATCCTTATCATCAGAAGCAACCTCTTCATTGCATGCTGCCCGGGCAGGTGAGGAACGTGGTGTTGGCCATTTCGGCGGTCTTTTCTGCATTTTCTCTGGGGAACTCTCCTCAGCAGATGACTCTTCTTTGCTGTTTTCACCATTTCCATCCTCTTCATCATCAGAAAAGGCAAGTGCAACATCATCAGAACTGGCTCTTCCTCTGCCACGTAAATAGGTGCTATGCCCATTGGCTCGGATGTTGCGGCGTGATCTTCTTACAAATGCAGCCGCAGTAGCTTTGGCAGTAGACTTCCGCCCAATAACTTCTGATTGTTTGCGAAAAGCCTCAGCAATGGATGCTTGAATCTTCACGTGCACGTTAATCAGAAAAACGAATGTTAGTTGATGTTAAAGAAAGGACGAAATAAACTGTACGCAAATGTGATCTGTGTGTTCAGATATTTATAGGTGTCAGAATTCAATACACGACGCAGTTCCTCTTGACAGCATTTACATAATGCGGACATCAAAATAAGGTTCCTGGGTCCTTGAAGAAAAAAGGCTTCTTAATATTATTATATTTACTTTGTGGCCACAGCAGTACATAATTAGTAATTTCATGACTCTGGTACTAATGTACTTAACATAAGTTCCTATTCATTGGAATGGAGCACATGATTGACAGTTCCAAATATTACAATGAAGTTGGAAAATTGTTCTACTTTAACTTTTTTTTATGAAGTTCTATGTCACTAGCTTACTACAACACTACTCCTAGCATTGAATTTGACCGGGATTTTCCCTAATACACACCAGAAAATGCTACTCCCTCCGTTTCAAATTATAAGTGGCTTTTCTAGATACATTGCTTTTGCTATGTATTTAGATATAATGTATGTCTAGGTTCATAGAAAAAGCTATGTATCTAGATTCTAGATAAGCCAGAGCGACTTATAATTTGAAATGGAGGGAGTAATATAAAGGTCCAAATGGGGCAGAAATATTTTGAGAAGTAGCATGGGAATCTCATCACGACATTTTTGTAGCAAATGGGTTCACAGATCACAAACCAAAATTTAAGGGGAGTGCTTTATGTGAAACACCATAACAAAATTCACATGAACATGGATATAAATCTAAATTTGATATAAGAAAAACAGAAGGAAAAGAGAACCTGCTTGTTGCGATCATTCTCCTCTTCATTGAAGGCTAGTTCCTACACATGGACAAATGCATAAACAATTACTAGGACCATTCTCTAATATGAATAAAGAAATAATAAATATTTCAATACCTCTTGTTCGTATTTGTCAATATCTGGGTATAGAGCTGCGATCAGGGCATCATAGTTCGGATCATCTCTCAAAGAACGCCGACTTGCACAATGTGTCCGGCATGCTGGGCACTCATTATTCCTATATAGCAAAGGGCAAAAACAACACTGTAATGCAATGGATACAGCATAGATAAATACAGAATAACAAACAAGAGCGGTAAGTCTGGCTCAAAAGACAAAACAAAGTAACAACAGCTCTAGATAATACATCATATCTTACCCAAGTCGCATGGATTTGTCAATGCATTCCCTGCAGAACCGGTGCAGGCACTCCATAACTGTTCTAGTCTTCCGGATGATGCCTAGCACGAAAGAAGATTTCACAATCAGTAAATTAAACTTGATATTCAGTTATGCAACATGTTTATAGGTTGTGTGAATGGCGATAGAAATGAAATTGATAAAAGTAGGCTATCTCAATATTTCATATCTGCGAGTGCGAGCAGCATATTTCTTTTAAATATATTCCGGGCTAAAAAAATGCCAAAAGCTCTTCGCTCAGATCATTCTTTATTGCCAGAATGAAGATGAATGTTAGTTTCGATTAAGCATGACTAAAATTTGCAGTTTGTCTCGGCTGTAGCTAACATATGGCATGTCTAATAAGAGAACTCTTATACTTTACAACATTGGAATTCTCTCCCACTGAAAGTATATCAACATTGCATATTTTACATTGTACAGTCTGAAAAATCTAGCCACATAGAAATGAAAGCTTCTTTTGTGCGATACAAAAGATTACAAATTTGTCTGCATGCTCATAGTTACCTAAGCATATGGGACACTGCACTTCTTTGCGTATGTCTGCCAATTTCACTGGAATAAACCTGCAGGTGTCAGTGCATGATGTCAACTCTCTAAAATCGGTGGGAAAGCAGATAGAAAATAAATGAATATCCTGTTATAAAATTATATAAGGTAGCAAAACTTAGTTAGGGTGAAGATGAACACTAGATTACTTTCGTACAGACCATGATACTACACAAAGATCTGGTGCTAATGGTGTGATTTGCAAAACAGGCAGATCGGACAAAGGAGCTGTATGTTCAGGACTAAGAACGTATCCTGATACATTACATTCATCATTCATTACTGAGAGCACGAAACATTTCATGCCTGTCATTCAGTTTGTGCATGTAAAAATGATGTCATACAAAAAGCTACAGACAAACAGTTTAGCAATTTTGTTAGGAATTGAGAGAAGGTAATATCCTAAGAAAATATATCATAGCATTTACCAGCTGAAATCCTGAGGCAACCAACATTGCTCAAGCTAAACAACCATGCATAAGTCAAGAACTTGCACTATGATATTGCTGATAAGAAGAAAAAAAAGAAAAAAGAAAAGGCCTACGCAGTGCAACTTGGGATTATCCTGGCTGCACAACAACTAACCTAGGCTAGGTTGAACAGTAATGTTACAAACTACCAAGCAGAAATGTTTCAATATGCTGTGTTTGTTTGTATGACACGAAAAATGAGGCAAGAGCAAGATAAATCTACTGTAACAGAGCAAATCAGTGCAAACAAAAGGCTAAACATTTTCTAACCTTGTATCACTAACTTTTGCCGGAATAACCAGCTTATTAATAGATCTTATTAGATGCCAACCTGTATATCTGCTCTATATGCATATCACCAACTAAACTACAGCAGTATGCATATCGGCAACTAAACTGCAACAATATGCATTTAAAAGCACTTGGCATATAACTAAGCCATAAACAGAGCACTTAAAGCTATAAACACATATGATGTGTTCTACTTTCCTGCTCCACTTGCATTCACATGAATAAAGTGGCATCTCATCTCATTCGGAAAATGAAAAGGACTGATGTCTGATTGGAAAGGCTTATGTGGAAATCAAGTATAAAAAGAGAAGAGGTATAATATTAACAGGCTAACAACACAAGACAGTAAGTGCATGCTGTTGTTCTAGCACATGTATCATGCATATGTGTGTTGATGATTAAGAAAGACATGCCAGATTCGTCCTGTAGTACATAAACAATTCTTTTTTAAAACAAAGCACATAAATGTTTCAAAATGGTAATATACTGGTCAGTGCCATTTCACAGTTTTACGGAGCACTATTGCACAAAGAGTAAAGAGATCTACTATTTTTTATAAGTAGGCATGGTTAGGCTTCAAATTCCTAGTAGTATTGCTTTAATGAGCACCAAAATGCAAATGTTTCAGAATAGAAAATATGCTGTCAGTGACATTCTGCACTAATAAGAGCACTTTGATTAAAAATTCTAACTAACTACGGAAATTAGGCGTACTGGGTTCTAACACTATGGCAAAAACTTCAAGCTACAAATTCTGATTAGCTTCCAAGTTGATTATAGTATGTTTCAATTAGTAGCTGGGTGCAGTTCAGTAATTGCATCCAGCATCACTAATTAAGCAGTAAATTAATGGTGCTACATTCGAGCTATACTCCAGGCTTCACTGTAGCAACAAAAGAACAGACACACTACAGAGTGTGAGCTGAAACTTCTTGCCCAAGAGAGGCAAGAGCTCCATCCAAATCTTTTAAAAGGAACATAACCACTATCTAAAAAACTAAGCCGCTTCCTCATGTAGTGCAGAATCGAAAACTCTAGCGCTGCTCACAAAGAACAACTGCCTCATAGCCCCTCAATGTAGTCAGGCACTATCGATCAGATGATGACTCTACACGCTTGCACCCGCTACACGTTGGTCTTGCTGGCAACATGAGTCACTGAGACGCCGCTTCTCAGAAGCAGAAAAGTGATCGGTGCCTCCCCTGCCCATGGTCATATCCGTGCCCCGGCAAACCCGCGGCCAGGCAGGGTCGACCGGGCAAACAGCGACGGGCTCACGCTCGAGAGCAGAGGAAAGCCCAACGACAACACGACGAAAACGCGCGCGAGTCGGCCGCTTCGCCGCGCCGCATCTGGAGGACGCCTCATGGGAACGAAAGCAAGCCACGACGAGGGGGCGAGGAAAACGGCAAAGCAAGCAACGAGGGCGGAGGGCCGGCGAGCACGTACTCCTGGTTCGTGCGGTCTGCGTCCTCTATCTCTGACTCCGACGACTCCGCCGCCGCCGCCTTCGCGCCGGAATCTGCGACCACAGAGCCAAACAGCACGCGGCGAGAGGGAAAACCGCAGCATCAGCGCGCCGAGATCGAGGAGAAGGCCGCCGACGACGAGCGGGGACGGGAGGGCGAGCGGAGACGCTCTCACCGTTTGCGTTGGCGTTGCCGTTGGCCCCGGCGGCGGCGGCGCCGTTCTCCCCCAGCTTGGGCTTCTTCTCCGCGGGCTCGGCCGCGGGCGGCGGCGGGGAGGCGGGAGGGGGCGAGCCGGCGCCAGCGGCCGCGGAGGGGGCCGGCGAGGGC
>JAZFNS010020007.1:42939254-42950196 GCA_037127165.1 Alloteropsis angusta | reverse complement strand
GCCGCAGCTTTCCTTCTGTATTGGTTCTTGCCTTATTCTTCTTGCCAATTTTGGTTGTCAACAGCACTCTTTTGTTTCGCTTGTCAGCAGATGGAGAAATAAATATGCCTCTTCTTTTGCGCTTGCATTTCGATACAGCTTTTGGGACTCTTTGTGTCGAGGCTACCGCTATGTGTTTTGAGAGAGAACACCAAAGTCAATTTTGGCATCATGCATGACGAGGAAAAATAACGGACGAAGAGTAAAAGGGCCAACAATTCAACCAGGCAATAGATCCGGAAAGTCAGATGCAGAGACTGTTAACATTTTCTCCGGCTCTCAAATCATCTCTTGATTGCCCCGGGCCGGGACGACAGTGATCGACGGGCGCTCATCGGCCATCCAGATTCCAGAGAGATAAGAGCTGAGCACGGCCCAAACCCCTGAAGAAATCGAAGAGTTTCAGCAATAAGCTATTAGTTACACATCACGTCAGTTTCTGGTAGCCGATCGAGCCAGGTATCGGCCCCTATCTGCCATATATGTAGCAATGTCAGCGTCCCTTGACTTACCTGGCCGGGCTCGCCACGTCGCGGGCTTTGCTAGTGGCCAGTGAATTTCAGGTTTGGTGGCTCTGCAGCGATTTGGATATTANCTTGAAGATGCATCTTGCATTGCTTTCCTGCATGATCAGCTGCTGGTGTATGCATGTATANTGGATGTGTGGTCGACCCAACCACCATGATGGTAGTAGAAAGTGTTGCCATCTTTTGCGGGAGAGTAGAAAGAGCTCGTGTATCTCAAGTTGGTTTGGGGAGGAGAAAGATCTAGCCCGCCACATGAATGAGTGGATGAGAAATGGCACCACAATTGCCCCATCCAAGCATAAGCCAATTCGGGCACTGGTTATAAGGGCATTGATCGGCTGTCAACGCCGTTCATCTAACACCACCATATCTTGTAGGCTAACGTACTAGAGTTAGTTCCCGTGTACTACCCAATTTCTCCTCTCTTTTCTTCAGTTAGAAGGACAAAAGCGTGACAGAGGTTCCACCCACACCAGTCGGCCTAAGTTCAGATTTATAGTGCCTCGACCTAATGTAACATCAGGAATTAATGCGTTCTCCTCAATGTCTTATTTTTTTCTATCTTTTTTTTCCAACAAAAATGTCCAACTAGTCCATGAGACTAGTCTCACCTGTCGACTGGCCGTGTCTGTCGTGCTCTTGTTTCTATTACTTCCTACGCTCTCCGCTCCGATATGCAATTGTCAAATTCAAACATATCTAATGTCGACCAACCTTATAGAAAATGCACCAGTGTTTATAACGTCAAATCGCTCTAGTTATAAATTCACCATAAAATACATCTTGTCAATGCATTTATTTAGTATGCTAACTGTTAATATATTTTCTATAAGACCGGTCAAAGTTAGGAAAAAGACTAACTTATTACAAAGAAACTAAAATGACGTATGTTTTAGAATGAAGAGAGTACAACAAAGACTTCTCCAACCAGTCCTAGACATTGCACCTGCTACATTGTTCATACTAACCCTTCCAACACCCCTGTCTCTATAATTCCCGGATGATCATGCTAATTAATGCTACATTGTTTTCATGGCCCATGCATGCTTCAGTGCTCCACGCTTGCTGTTGCCGTCCAGTCCTTCTCGTATAGTCGTATGTATGTATTGGTGTGCTGGTGACTTGGTGGTGTGTCCTACTCCACTTACCGGTAGCTTTTCACTATCTTTGGATTAGAATCATTAGATATGATCGATCCGAGACCTTGACCTGATCGTTTTGGACAAGTCTCACACCGTCATTTTTCCGGCCTGGTGCCATGCGCTTACTCAGCTCGATCTCTTCTTCTCGTCGTTCGATCTAGTCGTCGTTAACAAGAGGTAATTTCGATGGGATTACTATATATATCAAACAAAGCGTGAAAATAACAGCAACACTTTGTGTACAAACTTGCTGATGACAGTGACGAGTAGACTTGAGCGAAGTATAGCCATAAAGCCCTAGAAAAAAATACAGAGCGATCAATTGTCAGAAGATTTGGCATCTCTGCATTCAAGTGGTGTTTGGTTCACACATACTGTATCAACTTCCTTGAACCTCTGACAGAGTAGACGCCGAGCTAGCTCGGCTTGGCTCGGCTCGGCTCGTTCTGGCTCGTTAGCCTAACAAGCCAGCTCGGCTCAGCTCATTAACAAAACGAGCAAAAAAGTTGGCTCGGCTCGGCTTGTTAGGGGTTGATTGGTTCCCCGCACGCACGTCCAGCCAGGCTGTCCAGATGCAATGCACGGTGATTGGTTAGCTGGGTTAACTCTGGAGCCTGTCCCACGAGATATAAAGAGGTACCTGGAGCCTGGCTCCCTGGATACGTAGAAAAGGCTCGTCTCTTCGGAGCCAGGCGCTGTAGGTGCAACTGACGATGCATGGAGAATCGTGTGTGAGGAGAAAAGTGAAACAATGCTGGTTAAACAGGCAACCAATCAAAATCTTCATCTAGCCAGGCTCTACACAAACGACGACCAAACAAATGGACATTGCATCTCGCTAGCCTGGCCAACCATAGCGTGTATCCTTCATGCGAGTCAGGCTGAGCAGGGAAGAGAACCAATCATGCCCTTAATAACTCAAGCCATCTCGTTAAGCTCGCAAGCTGGATGTAATTATTAGATTACTGACATGAAACACAAATAATTATATAGCAATCATAAAGTTTCAAACTTCCAAATGAAGAGACTAAATGAGTAGAGTAAGTAAAGGATAGGACTTGGGACGAGACATGCATAGTAGCCGATCATGTAGGACCATGTTGGATTGCAGCTTTCTGTGTTTAGTCTGAACAGCTCGTTTGGCTCGCGAGCTGGCTCAAGCTAGCTTGTTAGCAAAACGAGCAAAAATAGCTGCTCGGTTCGTTTAAAAATACATCGAGCCGAGCCAAGTTGAGTCGAGTTACAACCGAGCCGAGCCGGTTCACGAGTTTCGAGCTCTTGGTTCAGTCTAGAGTATCCACCATTAACCGAATACTCCAATAGTAGTTAATAGTAATATCCAAAAAGATACTTAATATATGCTCACAAACATTGCTGGTAGGAAAAAACAAGATATACATACAAGTAGTAGTTAATAGTAGCCTCTAAGTCACAAGTAAATGTCGTTTTGGTGTAAGTGTAGTCAATACGTTTCAACTTTGACTATCGGTTTCTCTTTGAATATTTCAAATAGAACCTTCGAATGGTATGTACTATTTTCAAAAAGTAATTTTCAAGACATATAAATTTCTAACATTATAAACACATATTATAAGCTAATTTTATAGTTAAAGTGGTGTACAGCTACTATGGTTATTATTTGTGATTGGATGGAGTAGGATTCTTTGCAATCAAATTTCTTATATTGAACCTTTCTATATGTGCCTAGTGGATTCCATCAGCTCTACGGGTTTTGAATCCAACGGTCACACTGTCTCAAACAGTGNTCATTACTGGTGGATCCATCTTTTACTACAACTAATATCATCCTTGTTCTTGATTGNTTTTTTTTTAAAAAAATCCTTGTTCTCACTATCACTGTATCATTGCATCCACTCCATCCCTTTCCAACCAGGGAGTACGGCATACCACAGCCCATTTACAATGAAAATTAGTTAAGCATTTACAATTAAAAATAATTAAGATAATAAATATGTAGAAAAATGAGTATGCACGTCTCAATCAAATCTCATAGCTATCCTACCTACCCCTCCAAGTCTCCAACTATATAAACCCTTGGCATCTGCCATTTCTGCTCAGCTCTACTCCAAGAGCGCTCTACCACCACACCACACTGCAATCTAAAACCCCAAAACGCAAAGGAAAAAAAATGGTGCCCGTGTCCAAGATCGCGATGGAGTGGCTCCAGGACCCGTTGAGCTGGGTGTTCCTTGCCTCGCTGGCCTTCGTGCTCCTGCAGCAGCTCCGGCGGCGGGGCAAGGCGCCGCTGCCGCCGGGCCCGAAGCCGCTCCCGATCATCGGGAACATGACGATGATGGACCAGCTGACCCACCGCGGCCTGGCGGCGCTGGCGGAGCAGTACGGCGGCCTGATGCACCTCCGCCTCGGCCGTCTGCACACGTTCGCCGTGTCGACGCCCGAGTACGCGCGCGAGGTGCTGCAGGTGCAGGACGGCGTGTTCTCGAACCGGCCGGCCACCATCGCCATCGCGTACCTGACCTACGACCGCGCCGACATGGCGTTCGCGCACTACGGGCCCTTCTGGCGGCAGATGCGCAAGCTGTGCGTGATGAAGCTCTTCAGCCGGCGGCGCGCGGAGACGTGGGTGGCCGTGCGCGACGAGTCCGCGGCGCTGGTCCGCGCCGTGGCGGCGAGCGGCGGCGAGGCCGTGAACCTGGGCGAGCTCATCTTCACCCTGACCAAGAACGTCATCTTCCGCGCCGCGTTCGGCACCCGCGACGGCGAGGACCAGGACGAGTTCATCGCCATCCTCCAGGAGTTCTCCAAGCTCTTCGGCGCCTTCAACATCGGCGACTTCATCCCCTGGCTGAGCTGGATGGACCTGCAGGGCATCAACCGCCGCCTCCGCGACGCCCGCGACTCGCTGGATCGGTTCATCGACAAGATAATCGACGAGCACATGAAGCGGGGGAAGAACCCCGACGACGCCGACGCCGACATGGTCGACGACATGCTCGCCTTCCTCGCCGAGGCGAAGCCCAAGGACGGCACCAAGTCCGCCGCCGGCGACGCGGACGACCTGCACAACACGCTCCGCCTCACCAGGGACAACATCAAGGCCATCATCATGGTACGTATACGCGTCCCCTGACCTGCTGTCAACACTAATCACGGCCATTTTACCGTCATTAGCTCGATCGTTTTCTTAACGTACGTGCTCGAGATCCTGAATCCTGAGGTGAGCCGGGCCATGAACTTACGGCACAGTAGCAATACGTCTTTAACATTCATGGATAGTATTAGCACACGAGATAAGATGGAATATGACAGTTCGAGCAGTCCTTGAAAAAAAAAAACTTGAATCGGGATCTCTATAAATCTCTCAATTAATAATGAAATAATTTTTGAGATCTCTAAAAATGGCATTGGTGGGACCTACATATGTATGGTAGCCGTGATTCGGTCCAAAAACATGCTACTACATATACAGGGTGTATTTGTAGAGGTCCAGGCGTTTACCATACATGAGTGCTGGATCCAAGGCTGTTTTTTTTGGAAGTATAAGTGTCGACAGATTGTATTGCCAGGCCATGCATGCATTCCAAATAAGGTGTCGACAGTTTGTATTGCCAGGCCATGCATGCATTCCAAATAACAGCAAGGACACAATCTACCACCTACCAAAAGATAGGTAACTGATGATTACCTACAACTCCATTTGTCCCATATGCATGGCGTTTTGATGTTTCTAGATACACAGTTTTTACCATGAATCTGGACATAGTGTAGTATATCTAAGTTTTTAATATACTTGAAGAAAAAAATCTTTTACTTATGGTGTTTGGAACTTTGGTCTATGGTATGCATATTGCCGGCCAGTGGTGAAACTGGACTAACCGGAGAGTGATGCACCTGCTTTACAATTCTATGAATTTGTGACACATACATGGCGAAAAATTACTCCTAATCACTAGTTTTGTTTTTTTAGACAGTGCATCTGCACCACGTATTGTCAGTACGTAGCTTCACCACTGTTGCCGGCAATGCTTGGCAAAAGATACAGAGTAGAAGTCTAGATACGTGACAAAACTATGGCGAGCCAAAACCGCGGCGATGAGTTAAACACTGGCCCGGCCAGAACCATGACACACTAGGTACCTAAGATTTGGCACGGCAAAATGTTGGGCAATCTACCAAACAACGCGCCGTACTCACCGGCCACCCACAATAAGGGCTGTCCTGTCTTCTTTCCGTATCGGAATAGACCAGTCCATCTTTCCTGCCGCGTAGCTCAATCACGAGCTCAAAGTCGTCAGAGGCCGGCCATGCGTTTCCCTTTCTGGCGATGCGTATATTCTTTTGGACTGTTCGATTTTCTGTATGGTACATTATTTTCTTAATTTCGTTCTCTGCCCGCTTCCTACGCAAACACGTGTGGGCGGTCCACACGTACAGACGTCGACGACGTACTGTGACTAACTCACGGGCGACGTGTCCACGTATACTTTCTGTGAGGATGATTACTGCATGCACACATATACGGTTTGACATACGTATATTAATTGTATTGTTATATACTAACATGCTCCAAAAAAGAAGAAGAACCAAGTTTAATCTAGTTATATATATATAGCATGGGTACCATGCATGCACTATCCTTATATTAGTATCATTTGTTCAATGTAAAAAAACGGTGATACTTGTCGCAAGCAAGCTAGCTTGGACCATGCAACGTTTGCACCTACACGCTGCCTTGCATCACTCGTCAACCTATACTTTTGTTTCTTTTCAGCTTTTGAAAAATAAACATGATAGCGTCCTAGATTGAGCCAACCATTGGAGACTATATCCATGTCACTTTTGGAAGCATCTTTTGTTAACCTTATACTATGTCATCTAACTGATGATAAGCTCTAGTCACCTTAATGCGTGTCACCTTCCAAAGTTATTTTTTTAAAGCTTCATGGCCTGACTGCAACGGCTCCACTATCTTGCTAGCACCCCACCACTCTGTTTTCTTAAGTTCCAAGTTAAAAAATACTTTTGAAAGGAAAAAACCATCATGGTGTTGTTACTTTTGAAACCCGTAAGCACTCGTGTGACCCGATAATAAGCTTCCGTCATCAAGACATATGGAATATATCATCATGATTGTTCGATCAACCGTTTTCATTTCCTCTAGTAAATAAATGTTTTATCTTTACCGGCCGTTGCTGACTAGTACTACTGATAAATTGATAATGATTGCTGACGTGGGTGGTCCATGGATGATGGGTGTGCAGGACGTGATGTTCGGCGGGACGGAGACGGTGGCGTCGGCGATCGAGTGGGCGATGGCGGAGATGATGCACAGCCCGGACGACCTCCGCCGCCTGCAGCAGGAGCTCGCCGACGTGGTGGGGTACGACCGCAACGTCAGCGAGTCGGACCTCGACAAGCTCCCCTTCCTCAGGTGCGTCGTCAAAGAGACGCTCCGCCTGCACCCGCCGATCCCGCTGCTCCTGCACGAGACCGCCGAGGACTGCGTCGTCGGCGGCTACTCCGTGCCCAGGGGCTCCCGCATCATGATCAACGTCTGGGCCATCGGCCGCGACCGCGGCTCCTGGAAGGACGCCGACGTGTTCCGCCCGTCGAGGTTCGCGCCGGAGGGGGAGGCGGCGGGGCTTGACTTCAAGGGCGGCTGCTTCGAGTTCCTGCCCTTCGGCGCCGGCCGCAGGTCCTGCCCCGGGACGGCGCTGGGCCTGTACGCGCTGGAGCTCGCCCTCGCGCAGCTGGCGCACGGGTTCAACTGGTCGCTGCCCGACGGGATGAAGCCGTCGGAGCTGGACATGGGCGACATCTTCGGGCTCACCGCGCCGCGCGCCACGCGGCTCTACGCGGTGCCGACGCCCCGGCTCAACTGCCCCCTGTACTGAGGGTGCTATTGGCGCGAGTATGGTGTTGATTCCGGGGAGGAGCTAGTTTGGTGGTTTTCTTTAATTTGTTTTTTCCCCTTTGTTAAAAACAATGTCTCCTAGGGCAATAAGGGAATTTGATCTAGCTCATCGATTAGCCGGTCGCATGCCTAGTGTAAGGATCGAAGTGTGGCCATAAGAACTCAATTTGTAGAAAAGAGATGCTGGTCGGAGATTTGTGGATTTTCATGTAAAATTAAAAATGCACATTT
This sequence comes from Alloteropsis angusta, assembly GCA_037127165.1. NCBI lineage: Eukaryota > Viridiplantae > Streptophyta > Magnoliopsida > Poales > Poaceae > Alloteropsis > Alloteropsis angusta. The sequence continues at coordinate 42,942,361 of JAZFNS010020007.1, read as the reverse complement.
CTTTGGCCCCTCTGTCTGTTTTCTTCCCATTTCTCTTTTGTTAATCCTTACGAGTTATGGGTATATGAGGTGGATTATTTTTCTTTTCTTTTAAATAAGTAGTATGTGGTGAACTCTTTTTTTGAGCAATACACAGTTCGATTTTCTTCTAACATAGATATAATTGTGCACATGATACACGACCATCGACCTTGAATCATTCCGTCGCAAGTCTAGCTGAGTAACCCGACGAAGAGTAACTAACTGTTAGGCTTCGTTTGGATGTAGATATTGGAGGCCATGGCATTGAATTGATTTCAATACCAAATCAGTCATGGCATTGAAATGGTCATAATTTAAATTCTGTTGTTTGGATGTCCATTGCATTGCCTTTTGGAATCATAGAAGGAAACTCAATTCACTTTACGTTTGGATGAATAGAAGATGAAAATGGAATTCGCATTTGACAGAACCCAGCTCCTCCCGTTCGGCCAAACGCCGCCATCCCTTCGGCCACACGCCACCCATCCCTCCGGCCGCCACACACGTTCGCCCACCCCTCCGGCTGCCTCACACGTCTGGCCATTTGGCCGACCATTGCCACATCAGTCTCGATCTGCAAAATATGGATAAAGAAAGATCTGCAAAATATGGATAAAGAAGAACAGGATGGGGTGCCGGCGTTGAGGAAGAAGAAAAAGGGGGTGCCGGCATTGAGGAAGAAGAGGAGAGGGGTCTTCTCACCGGCGGAGGGGCACGGGCTCGCTGAGGATTCGCGCAGGGGAGGGGCGGCACGGCTCCTCGCTCGCCCCACGGCCTTCTCCTCCCGCTCCGGCTCGTCGGCGGAGGGAGTCGTCGTGGCGAAAGACGGAGGAGGGTGCCCCAGCCATGGGAGAGGGAGGGCGGTGCGGCTTGCTGGCCCGCCAGTGGAGGGAGCCGTCGGGGAGGAAAATAGAGGAGGACGCCCCAGCCATGGAAGAGGGAGGGCGGCGCGGCTTCAGGCCGGTGAGCGCGCCGTAACTCGCGAACGGGGAAAGAGAATGCCAGGCAATACGTAGGGGTCCGGCTCGGTATTGAGACTGGGGTTACGAGGGTGGGATGAATACCGGTTGGCATTGAGCTCGATTTCCAATTCCGAATTCCAAGTCATCCAAACAGTTGGTATTCGCAGCTGCCAATTCCAATTCCGAATTCCAAGCCCCAATGTCTACATCCAAACGCTACCTTAGTTTTTTTTAACCCGCCCACAAGATTTTATTTGAAGATTTAACCGGTATATTTTTTCAGTGGTAGGCAACCGTACCTATCGATAACAAGAATGTCTCTATGGTGCCGTTGTCAATCTCAGCTGGCTCAGTCTTTCGGCGGTGCTCTGCTCATAGGATAGAGTTTGCTTGCGCCGGCTTAGTCTTTCGGCAGTGTTCATAGAGATAGAGTTTACGTGCATGTCTTCATATAGATATGTGTGCATGCATGTGTGTCCCATGTACATAAGAAAATCAACCACTTACACATAGGGGCGGAACTCCTTTATAGAGAGGCGAGGGAACACTTACATTTCCAGTTTTGCCTTTGGAAAGGACGGCGTGTTTCCCTTGACCTATGTACACAAATGTCAAAGGTTACAATAGTAATTTGTATGGAGAGGTTACCTTTAACACATACTAATTCTACTCGTTTGCATCATAGGAGACTAGTTTGCAGCGTATTACAGTGGCACCGGCCCATGCTTGGCTGAGGGGAAAATTCAAATGGTCCACTATTGTAACACAGACCGATATTTTTTCCAGAACGGGATTTCCCGGGATTTCGTTACCTCACAGCAACGAAACCAACAAGTTCATAGACAGACCGTTCACCCAAAGCCTACGCGCAGCACTTCGCTGCTCCTCATCAGACCCATCTAGACGAACGAACCAGTTTAACGCCCCACACACAGGGAGGGGAAAAGGAACCACACAATATCTAAGGAACCACACCAGAAACAACCTTCCTACCAGACCAGATTTAAAACTTCCGCCACACCGCTGTACGCAGAGAGCTAACAGAACAGAAGAACTAGATGAAGATTCCCGTCTTGACAGCAAGCTTTTTAAGTTCCGCTTCTATCCGTGAGTTGATTCGCAGCTTCTCCAGGGGACCCTTGAGTGTGTTGATGAAAGCTCAGGGCCACCGACTTGATCACTTCAGCTCCGTCCTCAAGCAGTTGCTTGTCCTGTTCCTTCTGTAGACCTACCCAGTAGTTGACGAAGGATGCTGTTAAGCAGACAATCTCAGTAGGAGATCGTATTCTTTTGTTTTCAAAACAGGAGTTGTTCCTAGTTATCCAAATACTCCAGCAAACAGCCGCTAACCCAACCATGTGGAATTTCTTTCCATGTTTAATAAAGATGTCAGCCCAGCACCAAAATTGTTCAAAGGAGGACGGTCTGCATCTTGCACCGAAAACAAAAGCAATGAGACTCCAAATGAACTTAGCAATCGGGCACAAGAAGAACAAGTGGTTGATAGATTCATTCTCAGTACAGAATACACACGAACTGTTTCCTTGCCAGTTTCTTCTGATGAGATTATCTTTTGTTAAAATTGCATTCCTGCCAATGAGCCACATCCAAATTTTGATTTTGAGAGGAATCTTGGCTTTCCTTATTCTTTTGTTACTTTGGTTTACATTAGCCTCGCACAGATGGCTGTATAGGGATTTAACTGAAATTTTGTGCTTTTTCCCCAAGCCCACACAGGTTGGTCCCTGTCCATAGTTAGGGGGATGGCAACAATAATACTTCTAAGCATTCTTAACTGATTCTGCAGAGGTTCATCCAGCCATCTTCTAAAGGAGAGCCGCCACCTATCGGCAAACATTCTTTTAACAGAGAAATTATGTTCATTATAGATGTCAAAAAGCTCAGGAAATTTGTCCTTAAGGGACACAGACCGNATATGTTATTTTGTTTTGCTATAAGGATTTTTTTTCTAAAATGGCCTTAGCTAGGGCTTGCAACTACACGGAACTTTAGACTATTCTAATCCATTATCTATTATCTTAGTATTTGGATAACAAACGGAGCCTCCACATTCACTCTTAAGGCCTAAAAAATTTAATTGTTTATTTCCTTGTCAATTGCAGG
>JAZFNS010020007.1:40216015-40226129 GCA_037127165.1 Alloteropsis angusta | reverse complement strand
TTCCAAACTCAATGAATTAAAAGTTATTCGTGATTTATATTTTCAATGTTTGACTAAAATCTTGTCAAAAACGTCTACTATTTCAATATGGAGGGAGTATGTCATTAATTGTTAATATAGAAAATATTAGTTTAAGTTGTTATCCATGATGCATCTCGCCATTTAGATTATATATAAATGATGAGGCAAGAGATCATGACAAATATTTCCATGTTGAACACATAGCTAAAACACTAAACGATTAGGTTTCAATTATCCACATATGACAATATGCACATGTCATTAAAAAACTCCTAAGTATGCCAACATAAAATTCTATTCCCACAATCGTTAATGTGAAAGAACTTATTAAGGTGTATATACATGATGTGTGTCACCATGAAGACGATGTATACATGTATGGAGGAAGTGATGAGAATACCAAATCTATGCTAATCATGCACCTGAATTTGAGAGTTCTATAAGCATATATAGAAGTGCAACACAAAGTGAAAAAAAATGTATAACGAATAAGAGAGAGCCCGATGTAAACAATTCTATTTAATCAGACACAGGGCTAAATTTCTAAGACCACATATATATAGAATGAGAAATTGAGAATACCAATTTCCATGTTAATCATGTAACTCAAATTAGTGGTTCAATTAAGCATATACAGGAAAATGCTTTACAAAGTGAAACATTTGATGTATAACAAATAAGAGGGTGTCCAATATAAAACAATTCTATTTAATCAGCTATGAGCCTAATATGTTATGATTTCAAAATCCTCATGTCTCTTAAAATTATTATCTTGTGGGTGAGCAAGAGTTGATAGACTTGTGTAAATATAAAGACTTACCACATAATAAAGAAACCAAATGCAGGGGCGAAGTTAGTGTAAAATTTAGGGTGGTGCACACTAATATAATTCTGTATTAAATTGCAAATTTTGCTTCTCAAAATAAGATTTTGCACATGCACCACCTGAACTGAACGTGGCTTCGCCACTGACCAAATGTACACGTCAACATGCATGTTTTTGTCTTAGATGGTGGACAACTATTTCCAAGTAGAGATGCGGAATGTATACATTTTGGTCCAACCAAAATTTTTGTTAGAAAAAGAAATACAATAATGTGCGACATTCTTAATTCAGAAGACATAAATGAACTAAAATAACAAGTCAACTTGATTAGTTAGCTGAAAAAAGCATCACTAGAGGATCCTGCTCATCACATCATCTTAAACACAGATGTATGAATGGTCCGGTCGTGCTAATCGTGCAAAGTGTGCACTAACCAATTGCCTAAGCCTCTAGACTCTGACAACGACACGTTTTCATGTCGATTTGGACCTGTCCTTGAGAGACGAAGCTCAATTAAACTAGCGGACACGTTCTCGCGACTTGCCGAATCTAACCAGGAGATTACCTCATCGCACCTAAAGTTTTTTTAGACGGAATACTCAGATACGTCCCTGAACTATCGCCGAAAGCTCAAATTCATCTCTGAACTACCAAAACGGCTGTTCTCGTCCTCAGACTTTCACAACCGGCTCAATTTAGTCTNTAAACTACGAAAACGGCCGTTCTCGTCCTCAGACTTTCGCAACCGGCTCAATTTCGTCCCTNGGATTGCCATCTGGCTTGCCATATCATCCGCCCAGTCAGCTATGGTTGTGAATTACCGATTCTACCCCATGAATTACCGGCAGCGTGCGTGCGTATACAGTTTCTTCGTTCATCTATCAAATCAAATGCAGTAAATTAGGGGCTGGCATTCCTAGTCTTCGCAGGTGGGGCGTCGGAATGAACAAGCAAATGGAATGCAGAGATCAACCCTTTGTGCTGCTGCCTGCTGGCTAGCTGTCCATTTCCATGCTCCATCAGCGCGAATCATTCAAAGCATGGCGACCATGCAATAGCCCAGCTAGCGATCCATCGAGAGCTCATTCAAACTTGGCGGCTGTGGAAGCCGGAGAAATTAACATCACGCAGCACAACATAATGCAGCCACCCACCTCCGAATTCAAAGCGCGCGCGACCCATGCAATGGCGACGACAACGACGCTGGTGTCGATGCATCACTGAACTTGTCTCTGCATGAAAAGGGAGTAGGGCAAGGAGGGACGGACTCGTCGTAGCCGCAATGAACGCTCCAATAGACTCGTAATAGCTGACTGGACGGATGACGTGGCAAGCCAGCTGGCGCTCCAGGGACGAAATTGAGCTTGTTGTGAAAGTTTGAGGACGAAAACGGTCGTTTTCGTAGTTCAGAGACGAAATTGAGTCGGCTGCGAAAGTTTGAGGACGAAAACAGCCATTTTCGTAGTTCAGGGACGAAATTGAGTCGGTTGCGAAAGTTTGAGGACGAAAACGGTTGTTTTCGTAGCTCAAGGATAAAATTGAGCTTTCGACGATAATTCAGGGACAAATTTAGTTATTCCGCCGTTTTTTACNTGACGCAGACTGCTGCCAAAAAATCTCCGATCCGGCTTCTCTGACTTGAAGAAGCAAAGTCACCGAAAAAAAAGTGAATTCAGTTGTATGAACAGTACCCCGACTTGGGAATACTATAGCACTAGATCTAATTCATTCATCAGCGAACGAACGGTCCACGATCATCCCAAAGTCACGGTACTGTAGCTCTCTGGNTGACGCAGACTGCTGCCAAAAAATCTCCGATCCGGCTTCTCTGACTTGAAGAAGCAAAGTCACCGGAAAAAAAGTGAATTCAGTTGTATGAACAGTACCCCGACTTGGGAATACTATAGCACTAGATCTAATTCATTCATCAGCGAACGAACGGTCCACGATCATCCCAAAGTCACGGTACTGTAGTTCTCTGANCGTGCTCTACAGAAAGTCAGAGAATCCCGTTCGAAAAATCTCCCGCCCGAGGCCGGGTTTCGGATTTGCGAGGGGAGAGGACGCGGACAGGAAGGAACAGGATGGCAGCAGCAACGCACCAAGCGCAAGGAGACGAGGCCGGGCTCTGGCCCCCGCCCCCTCTCCCTCTGGCGCTGCTTTGCGCGGAGAGGGACGCGCGCGCCAGCGGGAGCTCGAAACGTGTCCACCGCGACCCCCACACGCGGGTACTGGCGCGACGCCCATCACTCATCACCATTCACCCGCCCTCTCTCTCTCCTCTCCGCTCACGCCACCGCGCCACGCGCGCGCACGCAGGCTACCAGTCTACCACCGCTGCGGCCAATGGCGTGGCGTGGTCTACTGTACTGTACTACCCCTCTCTCTATACGGGCTCTATTATTTTGGCCGCTGCTGAGATAAGGCGGTGGGATGGGGCGGGGAGAGCGGAGAGGGAGAAAAGTCAAGCCTGGCCCTCGTGCTGCTCGCTTATCTACTCGCGTATCCACCTGCCACCTGGTGCAAGCCACGGTCCCCTTCCCTCTCCTTTTTTCTTTCTCTCTCTCCTGCTGCTCGGCGCTATGGATAAGAGGAAGGGGAGAGAGAAAGAAAGAGGGACACGTTACTGTGCGCGTGGTCCTGGTCCAGAGCCTGCTGTCTGTGTGCCGGTGTAGGCCAGCCAATGAGCCAACCGCCCGAGAGCACACGAGCCAAGCCGATTAGAGATACTAGCTCATCGGCTCGGCTCACATTACGGATGGATGGTGGGGTCACTTCAAGCCAGCTTACTAGTACATTTTTCTGAGATTTTTTCAGCTCGTTTTTTGAGATTCCCAAGCTAGCCTGATCCAAATGGGCTCTGCAACTGCTTTTTGTGAGGAATCTCTCAAATGGGCTAGGCTGCCCAAATATCTCGCGGAAAGCCCAACACCACAGCCTGATCCCCAGGCCCACGAACAGAACCGCCTTGTCAGCACCGTCGTCTCTCTCGGCACCGGCCACCGGCGAACCGCCTCGAATCGAAACAAAACACTCCCGGAGCCCACCTCGCCGCCGCCTCCTCCTCCTCCTCCTGTGCGGCTGTGCCTCGTCTACCTCTCCAAGTCTCCATCCGCCGCCTCCCCGCCGACCCGGCTCACCCCCCCTCCCCCCCAACTCCTCCCTTAGCTCGCCGTCCCTCGGCACCATGTCCGCCCCGCCGGCCCCGAACTCTCTCCCGCCGCCGCCCGCTCGCCCCGCGTGACACGACTTCCTCAACTCCAAGCCGCCGCCGAACTATGTCGCGGTCTCGGCCGTGGCGCCACGGGGTTCACCATCCGCTCGGACATTGGACCTGCCCGCGCGGCGCCCGACCTGCCCGACCGTTCCGCCTCCGCTGGCGCCGCCCCGGCCGTCGGCCGCGGCTGCGGGAAGCCGCCCGGCGAGGACGACGGCGGCGGCGACGAGAACCAAAAGTTTGACGAGTTCGAGGGAAACGACGCCGGGCTGTTCTCCAACAGACCTAAAAAGCATGAAGATCACGAGCGATGCTGAGATTTCTGACATCAAGAAGGCACGACTGCTGCTCAAATCGGTGACGCAGACAAACCCTAAGCACCCACCCGGTTGGATTGCTGCTGCTAGGCTTGAAGAGATTGCCGGGAAGCTTCAGGCTGCTCGGCAGCTCATCCAGCGCGGCTGTGAGGAATGTCCCAAGAATGAGGATGTTTGGCTTGAGGCGTGCCGTTTGGCTAGTCCAGACGAGGCAAAGGCTGTCATTGCGCAGGGTGTGATGCGATTCCAAATTCTGTGAAGCTGTGGTTGCAGGCAGCAAAATTAGAGACTAGTGATCTGGATAAGAGCAGGGTGTTGAGGAAAGGGTTGGAGCACATTCCTGATTCTGTCAGGCTGTGGAAGGCTGTAGTTGAGCTTGCGAATGAGGAGGATGCAAAGCTGTTGCTTCACAGGGCAGAGTGCTGCCCACTGCATGTTGAGCTTTGGCTTGCCCTTGCAAGGCTGGAGACCTATGACCAAGCAAGGAAGGTACTTAACAAGGCGAGGGAGAAGCTCCCCAAGGAGCCCGCTATTTGGATTACAGCTGCGAAGCTTGAGGAGGCTAATGGGAACACACAATCAGTTAGCAAGGTGATTGAGAGAGGTATTAGATCTCTACAGAGAGAAGGAATGGATATTGATAGGGAGGCATGGCTAAAGGAAGCAGAAGCTGCGGAGCGTGCTGGATCTGTGTTGACTTGCCAGGCTATTGTGAAAAACACTATTGGCATTGGTGTTGATGATGAGGATCGGAAGCGTACATGGGTTGCTGATGCTGAGGAATGCAAGAAGCGTGGTTCAGTTGAAACAGCACGTGCCATCTATGCGCATGCGCTTACTGTGTTCGTCGCTAAGAAGAGTATCTGGTTGAAAGCAGCTTAGCTCGAGAAGAGCCATGGGACTAGGGAAGCACTTGATGCGCTCCTCAAGAAGGCTGTTAAATACAATCCACGAGCTGAAGTGTTATGGCTTATGGCTGCAAAGGAGAAATGGTTGGTGGGGACGTGCCTGCTGCTCGGGCCATTCTTCAGGAAGCTTATGCTGCTATACCCAATTCAGAAGAGATCTGGCTGGGAGCATTCAAGCTCGAGTTTGAGAACAATGAGCCAGAGAGAGCAAGAATGCTTTTGGCCAAGGCCAGGGAAAGAGGAGGCACTGAGAGGGTTTGGATGAAATCTGCAATCGTTGAGAGGGAGCTGGGGAATGTGAGTGAGGAAAGGAGGTTGTTGGAGGAAGGCCTGAAGCTTTTCCCTTCATTCTTCAAATTGTGGTTAATGCTTGGACAGATGGAAGAGCGGATTGGTCATGGAGCAAAGGCCAAGGAGGTTTATGAGGATGGCCTGAAGCATTGCCCTAGCTGCATCCCCCTTTGGCTCTCTCTAGCTACCCTTGAGGAGAAGATTAGTGGCTTTGAGTAAATCGTGTGCTGTCCTCACAATGGCAAGAAAGAAGAACCCAGCTACACCTGAACTCTGGCTTGCAGCAATTAGAGCTGAATTGAGGCATGCAAACAAAAAGGAAGCTGATGCTCTACTGGCCAAAGCATTACAAGAGTGTCCAACAAGTGGTATTCTTTGGGCTGCAGCTATTGAGATGGCGCCACGCCCCCAGCGTAAAGGAAAGAGTTTGGACGCAGTTAAGCGATCTGATAATGATCCACATGTCCTTGCAACCGTGTCCAAACTTTTCTGGCATGAAAAAAGGAAGATTGATAAAGCTAGGAATTGGTTGAACAGGGCTGTTACACTTACTCCTGATATTAGGGACTTTTGGGTATTGTACTACAAGTTTGAACTTCGGCATGGAAATGCAGAAACACAAAATATGTTCTGAAAAGATGCATTGCAGCAGAACCAAAACATGGTGAAAAATGGCAAGCAATAACCAAGGCTGTCGAAAACTCACACCAGCCAGTTGAGGCTCTTCTGAAGAAAGCTGTCGCGGCGCTTGATGCAGAAGAAAATGCCAATGCCCTTGGTGCCTACGCTTCCTAGATAGTTTTCTATAAGGTATTTGGTGAACATGTTTTGAACTAGTGTTATATTATCTTTTAGTATTTCATTTTTATTGTTGAGTTTATATGATTATCACTACTTGAGGGTTACAAGTGGGTGGTTTAAGAGAAGTTGAATTATTGTTTTTTTTGCATAATTAAGTACCTATATATCATGTTTCAAATCCAGTCCTTTCCATGCCAGCTCTCAGTCTCAGGCGTTATCAGAACTCTCTTTAACTTCTGTAGAAAGATTTCTATGTTGCCTTATTGTTTGCGGCCAGCTTGATGTGAAGTTTCTACTGTAATGACTTCTTTCTAGTCTAGCATTTCTTATGGGTTACTGTTGCATTCCTGAGGGTTATGAAAGCCCAAAACCTCATTAACTTGATGGTTTGTGCAGATGCAAAGCCTTATTTTTTTCGCATAATGCAAAACAAATGAGTATTGCTTATCTGGTAAAATGGACAAATGATATGGCTACTTTATTACTCGATGAACACAATCAGCAGATGGGATAACACCCGGCTTGCCCTCCTCAGAGGCTCTGATCTGAGCACTAGGATTATCCTCTGCTTGCCTAACAACCCTGCCAAGAGTCTGATATATAGAGCTCTCGGCCAACAAACTCCCTAAACAAAATCTTATTGTTTTTCTTAACTAAAAAAATCCTCTAATTAATAGGAAACTAAATCTAAGGACTTAGCCACTTGTGGACGCCTGCTGCTCCTTGTTCCTGCGCCTGAACTGGCGCCCAAAGAAGGCGTCCATAACAACAAAGCTGTGAAACTCTTTGATGGCTATGCTCTTGCTTGGCTTGAAAACTGGTGATGTTATGTTTAATAGTGTACTTGATGGCATGGTCTCTATTGGCTTGAATGTTCCTGTAACACGTTGATCAATGGTAACTGCAAAGATTAGGATAGTGGATGCATTAACTCTGTTCAGAGAAATATTGAGCAAGGGAAACTGATGCTATCACAAGACATAATACTGTGCATTGTTTCAGATTGGAAGGACTACTAGGAGTCTAGGACTTTACCTGAAGGCAGTAGAAACTATAGATATATAGTCCCAACTTAAATGTCCTATGTTGTCAATTGCTGCACTCTATCTGAAGATGATCAAAATTGCCATCTATCTGAACTGCTGTTTTGCTTTCTTATCTACCCTGTAATATGTATTTTGTGGCGCTTCTTATCTTCGTAAATCTAGTGTTCCTGATGGTGCATGCTTGGTCCTTGTAAAGTATTATGAGGGGATTTTTTTAACAAGAAATCACATTTATATCTGCCTCTCTAGACTTTTTTTGTTAAGTACTTAACCTTTTTCTAATCCTCCTTTTTCTGCCCCAGAGGATTAGAAAAATTCATCATGGTTCAGAGTATGTATAGGTTCAGTATATGATAGCCGTCACTGTTTCAGATTGATATATTTGCGTCAAATTTTTACAAGATTTTACACTTGCAGAAGTTGTTTCATACTTTCATACATGTGGAAAAACGGGTCCAGGAGGAAGCATACATCGCAGGTTAGTTGATCCTCACATTATTGACTTTTTACTACTCTATTCAGTTTTTCAGCTTCTGAGTTGTCACTTTCCGATGCTGTTGAGATAATACACAACTGACAAAACTCTTACAATGGGCTTGGGTGGTTATGTTTCACCAATACACGATACACATATGGATATGGGTGTATGCTGATACGGCATTTGTACAAAATAAAAAGGATAGCCTATAACAGCTAGTATATGTAAATAAATATTTGAATATCACGAAAATGTAAATATCTCAAAATATTTGTACACATTGTTGCTACGAAGCAAGTCGCTAGTGTCAGCTGCAACAACTAAAATATTGGAACACTTACGCTGAATACATATCTATCACTGACATAAAAAGGGAAAAGAGGGGAAAAAAGTAACAGAAGATGAGATGGGCTTCTGGCTCACCTAGCCTACATAAGGATCTAAGCTTACCCTAATAGCTCCTGCACTCCTGCATTGTACACAACATCAGCCGTAGCGCCACCTTCCTTCTTACCTGTCGCCATTCGCTCTTCCTCCCCAATGCAGGTTCTCCACTGCAGATCACTATTTCACACCACTGACTAGCAAAATGGGTTGCCTGCCTGCCTCATCCCTCCAGTTCCCTTGGGATTTTTGTGCTCTTCTTAGACCCAGCCCCGTCTTCAAGCACTCTCCAATTTACCTCTCTGTATGACTATGTGTGGACAGAAAGAAACATGTATCGACAGAGGTATTGGCAAGTATCAAAAGCTGTATCGCCATTTGAATTCCTTTTTTTTCTTAAAAATCATAATGTATCAGGCCGTCCGTATCCCACCTTATCAGATATGGGTAAGTATCAGTGATACAAAACTGGGTGGTACAAATGGGATCTGAAAAGAAAACCTTTTTAGTGGTACCAGTGTTGGCTGCAAGAATTTATGGTTCCATCGCACCTATGATATTGCATAGTTAAATTATTGGTGGAGCATCAAAGATTATTATGCCTAGCTGTTACTTCTGAGCGCAGATTGTCTCTGCTCCCGAGTGGAACAGGACAACTTCTGATATGGGTTGCAGCAAAACCAATACATAGTGAGGGATGGCAAGCAGTAACCACATCCGCCAGCAGTGTCTTGATAAGGTATCTGGTGTCTTACTGTATTTTTAAATCAGAAGTTCTAATTTTGAGGAAGTATCTGAGTTTGAGCTGCAAGGAGGTGGTTTGAAACAAGCAGAGTTGTTTTTGTTCTTTTGCATCATTGTTATGCCTGTCATGCTTTTAATATGGCTATGTATTGCTGCATGTCAAAGCGTTATCAATAATATATTTGAAGCTGCACTACGTGTCCTAATTTACATCCTGCTTGATGCAGAGGTCATAAAGGCTTCACATTGACTGTTCTAGTTCTTAGATTGATAAGTGGTCTATCTTTCATGTGGTTGTTATTTGTTAACAATCTTTATTTTGAACCATCACTTTGTAACTCTGGGTTAAAAATCAATTACCACTAACGTTTCTGTGCACTTATGATACTGATAGGTTGATAAAAGGCCAATCAGCAGAACCGCTGCGTGCACCAATGAGCTTTCTGTGACTGCGCAACCTAAAAGTCATTAATTCCCCTAATGACACCAGGGGAATTATGGCTCCTGTACTGGAAATCGTAACAGAAATGGTTGGGTAATGTGTTCAAACTCTTCAAACATTTGGAGAAGAATGAGCCAATGACAGGTTGATGAAATGGCTCGAAGGATATTTAGGCTTGATTGTGAAATGTTTTGTTCCCAACTGTTGCGCCGGCATTGGTAGAACTTATGTTATTGTTCCCCATGGACTCACTTTTTCATGCTCATGCTTTATAGATAACTTTGTTTTGTCCTGTGGGCTTTTCATCGGCTAAGAATCTGTTCTAATTTTGCTGTCTGCTCATAGGTCTAAAATCTTGTGCTCGCTGGTGTGGCATTGGAAATTTGGAATGACCGAAGAAAGTAGCAATAGTCTGGCAGCAAACCAGCTTGGACCGTCGGGGTGTCAGCGCCATACTGATTTTTGCATGTTGCCTGAGACGACTTTGATGTTGCAGCACTGCCCAGCACTTTTTGCAATCTAAACAGTGTTAGATTCGGTAAATTGTTAAGAAACAAGAGCTTAGGTCGGTTAAGGCCATGTTTGGTAGAGCTCTATAAATTTGTAGAGCTAGAACTGCTTTGTTGAGTTAATCTATTT
>JAZFNS010020007.1:40089455-40100701 GCA_037127165.1 Alloteropsis angusta | reverse complement strand
ATATAATGCTTCCAATTTTTATGTCTTCATGATTGTTATCTCCACCCCTATAATACACCAGTTAGTTCTTTACTAAATCCACACTAATCTCAACCCCAACAGTGATTGCCTTCATTAGTACACACCAACAATTGTACCCAGAAAAGCAACATCGTTAAAATCTACCGTCCAGATCCATCTAAAATGTTCAAGTCTCTTACTCACTCAAATCTAAGGGTGCAGGTTATTTGGATCATGTATCCTGTAACGCTTCATCCTTCGGCATCCGAACCCACGTCCTCCTGCAAGTTCTCTTCCCTTCTCACGCGAACATGCGGAGGCGGCACTCCCCGCGTCCTCTCGCACGTTCTCCACGCGAATGTGCAGAGGCAGTTCCAGCAGAATCTATTTTCCGCCGGAGGAAGGCAGGCGCCCTACGATGAAGGCCATCGGCTTGAAAGACAGTTCGCTGAACGTAGCACAGACCACTCAGATCCATGCCGCCACCGCCGCCGTAGACCGATCAAGCAGCTGCCAGGCCTGCATCTCGCTAGGTCTTTCGGCTGCGATCAACGCATCGCTGCAACCATAGTCGGCATCGATCGTCCAGCTGTCCAGGTGCAACCCTACTCACTACTCAGACACCCATGCTCTGCTCCTTGACTCCTCGTACTACTTGTTAACTATGATACTGTCAAGTAAGCCGTGCCAACTTTTTTAATTCCTGACTTCCAATGCTTCCAATGAAATTTGTCTAAGCTATTTGACAAATGCAATTACAGTGCACAATTGTTCTTCTATACTTGTTCTGAATTTTTGGGGCAACAGATTGAGATTGGTGCATTCTTGAAGAAGAAGGGTGGTCACTGATTCCTTAAACTTGAACAGCCAGACAGGTTCATTATTTTCCACTGTTTGCTTAGACCATCCCCAAGTAATCAGGTAGTCATCACCCATCAGGCTGATAATTTTCCTCTGCTTGCTCATTATGAAAAACAGCACTCCAATATTTTGCCATTGGATGGTTATTGTTCTAATAGGTAATCATTTAACAAGATCACTACTGATATTATTAATTCCTCTCTATCTGGCCATTAAAGTCGTCGCTGTGCAGGAATTACCTCCGCTGATCCAAGGTCGACAACCTTCACGGCATGTACATGCCTCTGACAGAGATTATTGATGTGAGCACACCATACTGAACCCCCTCGATCTAAAAAATCTCCAATGTTTGATTGGGAAAAGCTGGATTTTCTTTAAGGCTATTGAAGTATGTTCAGTACTGTGAGATATATTTTGCTTTATTAGATCAGAACCCATTGGATGGTGTAGTTTCATTGTGTAGTGACTTGAACCATGCTGTTTATAATTCAGATTGGAATTAATGCATTCTTNGTAATAGATTAACCAACGATCTATTTGCCATCAATCTTTTTCTTCCCATTCGCAATGCTCTTTTGCAAACGTGTATGTTACAACAAATGATCATGATTATTCATTGTATAGCTAACTAGCTATATTATTTTATACCTTGATTACTGAAAAAAGTCTCTTGATGGGCAGTGTGGTTTAACGGTTATTATAATAAGTGACAGACTGTTAACTCTGATGGGTTGGATGTTAACTCTGATTGCCTAGGACATGCTTCATGCTGCTCATGCTCTTCCTCAGCAACCTGGAGACTCATCTCTATTTCTGATAGTGTTTTTTTTTCTCTTTTCTCTTGCGGATACTTCCATGCTTCAATTTTGTTACCATATAGTTTGTGGCTTAATTCTATAACCTGAATCAGACGATGCATACGTATGTTCTATCTTCTTCAATGAGTAATAAGGAGTTGAAGGGCATCTTTCCCGTTTCAAAATGTGAGGGTTCCTTTTAGCAGCTTCCTTTTCCTATAAATATATAGGTGTTGCTGCCACCTTCTTGACACTTAATCCTGGGTATTGGACGCAGCCTTTATCGGTTTTTTAGTCTGTTGATTAACCATAGTTATAATTTTAAGTGTCATTTTTTTCATTGAACTTAGATTGTAGAAAGGAATTGGCAAGTTAGTTCAGTGCAATAACTTACATTTGGTTTTGTTATGTTAAATGCATTTTGAGATGCAACAGGAGAGAAGCCTCAAGGTCCTGATGAATCAGGTAGCCTTGTTGAGAGTATCCTGATTCAAAATATGGTTTCTATCGAAAGGATTCTCTAAATGTTCCCATCAAATCAATGTACTATTTTTCAGTTTTTTCCATGATTTTTCTGATATGGACTAACAAGGAAGATGTATCTAGGATCCCTTGCTACCGGCACAATATACCTGCACTCCTCCCTCTGAGATAACGGTGACTCATATCTTGTGTTGTCTCGCAGTTCTATTCTTGTCAATTTAGGTGCTATTTTGTTGTGCTTTCTTTTATGCCACAATGGTTTTAGTATTACATTATTTCTATTTTGTATAACNAGCTGTATAGTTGTATATATGGGAATACTATGACTTGATGTCATATAATTTTTTTTCTTTTTAATGTTAAGACATTACATAGTGATATGATTTTGGTTTGATTTTTAAATAAGCCATATATCTTTTTTGGCGATTTAATCTGTTTTATGAAATATACCTGTAGCGTTAGCACGGGCATTATACTAGTATCTATTAGTTGACAAGCTTCTATACTCATTTTCAGTCGAAAGAGGATGCTGGAACTTGAAGGCTACATAGAGCCCGTTGCTTGTCCTGCTNNCGTTCGTGTCACTGAAAGGGAGTGGCAAAGAAGCTGAAAGTTGTCAGATCCAAGAAAAATTAGTCTCTCCAGTATTATGACCATGTAATGTGTGGATTTAGCACAGTACTTGATAACCAAGTGTGGCTGGAACAAGTTATTTTGTGACATTTTATGTTTTAGTGTTGAAGTATGACATATGTTGCTTGAACCTGACCTGGCATGCCCTGGGCAACGATCTGTTGATGAAATATGGCGTGTTTGATGTCAAAGGGCAATCTTGTCCAGATTAATGTGTTATGTGACCTTTTGAGTTGGATACTATTATATGTGTTAGTCTTGCAGCAAAATGGTATGGTTGTAGAGTGTCTTGTGGCAAAGACCTTGTTTTTTAGTGGTTTGTGGCAAAAGCCAACTTTGAAGAGTGTCCGGCAGCAAATTTTGCCTTGGAATTTAAACTGACAATGGTATCCTGCCCTCTGTAAATTAAGTTGAGATAGATGCTGGTAATGAGTTCTAAAATTATTGCTCTACTCTTTACACATACACTTGTTCTCTCTGAAACAAAAGGAAATTGATAAGCATGTGACAAAGCTGGCAACAGTGACCCGCTGAAATTTTCNCTTGTTTAATCAGTGGCACCTCGAACACATCTGTCCTGAAGCAAAAGCACAATGGAGCCATCTCTTTAACATCCACATCACACTTAACCTCACCAAATCAAATGTTCACCCTCTTCCTTATGCACACCCTGTAATGTGCACATGGCCTTTGCTAGCTTCCAGCTTCACTGGGGTAAGGTAACAGAGAATATATGTCCCAGACATCTTAATTCTGAATTGTACTTTCCATATTCATGTAAAAGTTCAAACAAAATTATGCGAAGATGCGGTAATGATAAAAATTATGCGAGGAAAGGAATCATATATTGTTCATCCATACTTCAGGTTTCACAGCGTTTCAGATATCACCCCATATGATAGACAAAAGTCTTGTCGTGACCAGCAAGGAAAGCGCACCAATGCAACATCAAGGCCTAGCAAGGAATGAACAAAACATAGCACATGTATCATCACCAACTCATCAATTAAACCAAAGACCTGATTAGCTGAAATAAAGAACCATCAAGAATGATGGTTTTAATACTCCACGCCAATTTGTGAAGATTAGCACAACACAACACAATGCATGAAAGAGACATGAACCCAGCTTTAGTGAAGTCCCATAGCAAGCACAACATCAGATTTGTGGTAATGGTAATGAGTTGGAGCGTTGGCGGCATATAGCTGCCTGCTTATTCAACACACGCAAAAGAATATATTAATAAAAGCTTTATTTAGTCTCACCCTCACATAGGTTTAGACGTGTAGAGCTTCCTACATAGTGCTCAATAAGTTTTTTCCATACAGATTTTGTAGCCCATAGTCCAAGTGTTGTTGAGTACCTTTTTTTCACCTTTACTGGGTTTCATTTGGAGTAAATCCCGGAAACACAATAGCATTTCATAGTCCCTTCTTTCTGCAAGAAACTGGTATTTTTATCGTTTATTTATGATGTATAATACATTTTACCTTTATGAGGTTGTATGAAGCCGCTAATTAACCAAGTGACGCCTAAGGAAGCATGATAATCCAACTCCCATCTACAACTACAAGAGGGTTGATATATGTACGTAAAATCAGGCGGCACATAATTAAGTTAAATCTTAGTTTAGTGAACATTTTGACCATGAAATATACATTTAGAAAGCCTATGGGATCCAAGCTTGGAAGTGGTGTTTTTTTTTCTGATATGCACTCTATACTTGCAATCTTAATTCTATAAATCCACGTAGCAATCAAATTTTTCCCCAAAAGTGCAGTAGTTCGCCAATCAAATTTGCCAAGCAATCGAATTCACTTCAAGTGGTCAAGTGCACATCAGCACGTGGGATTTATGAAGATGTTGAGCTCCACAAGTTAAGCCTAAACCAAGCCATAATTTGGCTACAGTTCTTTGACCAACAAGGCCTGCACATGTGCACGGATCAGGAGCCAATACTAGGAAGATCAGCGCGCTCCGCCGCGCCCTTCATCAAAGTTTATGGAGTCCATGTACATGAAAATCTATTACATCATCAAAGAGTAGAATTGTAACTACTCCCATTTCTGGGAGCATAGGGGATGCCCCTACCTATTTTTTTTATAATTTTTATTCCACACCCATTTAATTCGCTCCCACAGGGAGTCAAACCCGGGTCTGCTAGGTGCTATTCAGGTGCTCTAACCACTATGCTACAGACCCTTTCATGAAGAAATGTAATTTTACATCTAGCTGCAACATATTTGAGTTGCACACGGGCAAAGTTAAGAGAATAGGATAGCCATACATGGATATGTTATATGGAAGGGGGATGTTGATTTCATATGATACTAAAAACAATGATTTCAAGTATTTACATTATGAAAATCTATTACAGAATAGTGAAAAGGTAGAACTGTGCAGTAGTAGTGTAGTACTAAGAGGAAACGTTGCATCTAGAATTCAAGACTTTGATTTTAATTGGGGAACAATCCATTTGATAATATAAACCAAGAAAATTTATAAAGTGTTTAAGGTACACCATCAGTGTTATAGTTGTATATCTCCGGCCTTTACAGCCGCCAAGGTTTTACACCATTCTCAGCTCTAAGGCTGATCACAAATGATAGATAAAGATCAACGCAAATAAAATAAAGTAATCAAAAGCAGAGTTTGTTAATGGTTCTCCCTGGATTCGGGCCCAAACTAACCAAAGCGACGCCCTCCGAGACTGCCAAGTTTTCGCCCCAAATTAATCTTGATGCAAAAGCTATTCTCAAGTGATAGAGAAAATGTCGACACAAATGAAATAAAGTAATCAATAGGAACGTTTATTATTGGTTCTTCCTTGATTCTTGGCAAAATATCCGAAGCGGTGACCTCATCTCCAATACTTTTATTGCGGATAGTCTCGCTTGATTCCTCACGCTGCAATACGGACCATAATCACTGGCAACATACTCTTCTAAAAATTGCCTGTATAAAAGAGGTAAACATTTTTTTTTGTAAAAACACAAGTGATAACGCATATAACAAATAGCCCACGGAAGATCAGCAGTACACACAAAATCAATATTTCTTGCTTTCTTATGCATGTTAACCAATCAATTTCCAAGCATATGGGGTATTGACCAGAGGGTTAACCCAGTAGGTACCCGATAATCCTCCAAATAGTTTTAACATGCTCAAATTAAAAACAAATAGGGTGCCTATTTATCTCGGGCACAATCCTAGAAGCATTTTTTGCTCATAAGCAATTTTTTCTTTGCTAATTAGCCTTTTATTTAAATAAGACCTAGTTGTTACATGAGATTAGATAGCGAGTGGCCAAAATGCAGAAACCATATTTACATGGGATCGCTGACAAACCCAGACATTGCTCTGCATATATGTAATATCGGGTAAACCTTTGTTAGATGGTCTGTGGGTGAAACAATGATTAGTTGCGAAAGGAAATAGATGCACGATGTTTCCTTATTGCTGCTCTAAGGGCAGTCATCGGTCATGACTCATGAGACGCCTTCTTGCTTTTGGCGCGTGCTGTGATCAGGATCACTACATAAAACGCAGTCAGCATGATAAACGTCTATCACAACTACTGGTAGCGTATTCAAACACCAAGAATTAACATGTTTTTTGAATTGGTTATTACGCATTGATTACCCAACATACTATCGTCTTAGAGAAAATCTAATATCTGGTATGGATATTGGATCACTATAATGGTAACAGCATATGCACTGTTCTTTGCTTTTGTCGTCACGGTGGCAAAGAAGTGAGGAGCTTTAGTTTATAACAGGAAATAGCTAAACCCAAGCACACCACACCGTTCTTCTTGCCAAAAAATTATACATGCATGAATTAATCCTATACCATTTGTATATCACATTGAAAAGCATAACCTGAATATGTATAGTATAAGCACCTTAGGTCCGTCGCATTTTCTTCGGGACCTGTTTCAGATGCTTTGAGCTTCAGTCTCCTTTTTTGAGAAGTCAAAAAATTATTTTTGTAAGAGAAAAGTAGTACAATTAAATCAGCAGTAATATTTGTGGCATAATAATGAATAAAATAGAAAAACCATCTGCGCAATGTTAGAGATGACGTAAAGAAGCAAAGATGGCTAAGATTGGTACGAAGCAAAAATCCATTACAATACTCATTTGTTTGTTAGGAAAGGACATCATCGTGTCTCGATCAACCATAGCAAGGTTTTGCAATTTCTTCCAGGGACACTGACAACATCGACGCTTTTTTTTTTACTTTGAAAATTAAAGGTTCAAAAATTGAGAGGCACGTAATATCACAGGGTTGTGTGTCAGGTAGTGATTTGTTGGAAGACTTACAGTAATAAACAATAAATCGGTACCTTTTTCTTCCTTCTAAGAGATAGATTATTATATGAATTGTCTAACTGACTATCATTAAGTGCTATCAGAAACATCACAATGAAGGCGGGGAGAGGGGTGGATCCAGACAATGAAGGAGCAGATTGAGGCCTCTGCGGCAGACGCCCGACGACAGAGAGGCTACCAGCGACCAAGCATGGGGCCGAGAGGAGGTTGAAAAGGGAGGGGTGCGATCGGCGACCAAGCATGACAACGGAGGGGTCAGGGGCCAGTGGCGGCTTAGCTCGCCTCCGACCCGTCCTAGGGGAGCTACGCCCCTGCGACACCAGGCCAGCCGGTGGCCAGCACAGGGAGGGTGGCGCCAGCCAGGACCGACCAAGAGGAGCGCGCGAGGAGCCGCATGGTGGCGAAGCGTCGTTGGGGGCCGCCTAGCGCTGTGCCAGCCGGCCTTGGCCGCCCAAGGCCATGCACGATCACTCAGGGCGCGCCGCCAGCCATGGCTGCCCAGACCGCTGGCGCCGGTCATGCAGCCAGGACAAGGAGCACCGACCAGATCTGTGAGAGAGAAAGGAGAGGGAGAGGAGGAGGGGTGACATACGGGGCGCGTAGCCGGCAGCGGGGTGGGTGTGGGGAGGCCGGTGGGAGGGGGTAGGGGTTTTTCGTGACCGGAGGAAGACGGCGGACTGGTAGAGCCGAAGAACATAAACGCAAACGCACACCAGCGAAACAGTGGAACGGAGTGAGAACCGCTTTTTCCCCGCCTCACACGCACTCGAGGCCGCGAAGAGGCCCACGAAACAGAGAAATGCGACTTGCGCGGCCCACAACACGAAAAAAATGATGCACAGTGCATCGAGCGCTGTGGGTATCCAGATCCCACCAGGGATATGAGGTTACTTAATTAATAATAATCAAACCAAGATGGCCATAAGTTTTCTTTTTTATGAAACGAACCAGAAACTGATATAGGCCTTGTTTGGATACTCCAGCTGAGTTAGAGTTACAGTTAGTTTCTAACTCTAACTCTAGCCCTAAACTAACTCTAGCTAAAGAGGTGTTTAGATGAGCCCTAAACTAACTCTAGCCAAAGAGGTGTTTAGATAACAGGGTTAGATCGACCAAAAATGCACTTTCTCAATCATTTGGCTCATTTAAGGAATTTTTCAAGCAAGATTTTTTGTGGCTCGCTCGTGTGGCCTCCTCTTGCTCGCTAATGACATAAACAAATCATTTTACAAATGAAGCATCCAATACACTTTAATTTTTATTTTGTCCAAACAAACGAGAAGTCCCGCTTAAACATACGAGTCCTCGGTAAAGCATAACGCGCGCAGCCGAACGCCGCCGCCTGCACCTAGGGGCGGATCTACAGGGTGGACCAGGTGGGCCCCGGCCCACCCTAAGATTTAGCCCAAACAATAGCAGCCTTCTGATTTGCATCGCCAGGAGTCCAACAAATGCAGCATTGGAGCCCATAGCTCGCAATTTTTAAGTTTATTTTAAGACAGATATTGTCTTCGGTCTTGGATTTGAAGACTTTTATAAAGCACTTTTATTTAGATTTTGATATGTCAATAAAAATTGACTCGTTGGACCACCCAAACTTCAGAACCTAGATCCGCCGCTGCCTGCACCCGACGACGACATGCCATTGAAGAGTGAAGACCCCACCATTTCCTCCTCCGCGACCAGCTGCCCCCGACGACGAACTACCAAAGTTCAGTTGCCTAGTGAAGGGTTGCGCCACTATCGCCCTTCCGTCTCTGGCTCCGGCACGCAGTGCGTGGTAGGGAGGTAGCCTGGTGCCCGTGACGTGCCTAGGGAGGATGTCGTCGCGCCCATGGAGCTCGCCGTCGTCCCTATGGAGGTAGGCTCCATACAGCCCAAGCCTTGGGAACCCCTCGGACGTTGGCGCTTGCGAATTGAGGTCGAGACCGGCGTGGGCAGTGGGAGCATGGGCAGGGCCATTCGCCAACGGCTGCGAACCCCACACGTCGAAGTCGTCTCCACCCATCATCGGGATTCGGGAGGGCATAGTCGCAGTCTGTAGCGCCGCCTTGCTTCCAGTACTGGATCCGGTGGGCGGATGGAGGAGGCTGGCGAAGCGCGTGACGCGGGTGAGGGTTGGGGGCGCGCGTGCCACCGGTGGGGGCAGGCTCTCGCGAACGTGGGTGGGGAACGGGAAGGGAGGGATCCCGTGCGGGAGTTGGGAAGAGTTTCAGTGGGCCCCCACCTCAATCTAACCCCATTAGCATCTCTTGGATTCGCATGGCAATTCTTAAAAAAATTATTGCTGAGAGTTTTCTCTGAGGCGCATACACGTGTAACCATGCTATTGGTAGGTATGAGTAATAGTACTAGGAACACGGCTGCTGACAAAGGGTCATGGGACGGTGCATGGGGCCATGAGGGAGTGAGATTTACTGTTGTTAATGGTGGATCTCCGTGTTGGCGATAGCAATTTCTACTGTATTTCCATCACCATCTCCTCGTTTTGGGGCCAAGAACACTAGTGACCCCTCCGTCGCCCGTCGGTGACCTTCTGGGCCGGCCGCTACAAGTGACCGCTCCGTCGGTGACCTTCGCCCGCCGGATGTGTGCAAGTAGCTGTGTGGGATTGATTTGCTGCTTTCTTCTTCAGCTTCTTGTTGCTATGTGTGGTGGTGGTTGCAGTAACAAGTAGCCAGTAGATGTCATGTAAGATGTGTAAGGTAGAGGTGATGTGTAATGTTGATGGCCAGGTTATTTTTGAGATCGATTCACTTCGCCGTGCTTTTGTTTTATCTCAGACATCGATCGGCAATGATCTTGAAGGTCAGTGACCAAGTGGGATGCACAGTTCATGGCTGATTGGTTTCGCTTCCGGTGGCAATCAGATTTGCTGGCTATTTGGCTGGGAGCTGTTGGGTTTCGCCAGATTTTGTGTTCCTGTTGTGAGGTTGATCTGTCAACATTTTCGTCCGTTTCACCCTGGCCTCACTCTGATCACGAGGCTGAGAAGAAATCGAAGGAAACACGAGGCGCATATTTTCAGTAGCTGTTCGCTCGTCTCTCATGGCTGGAGGCTGAAGCTCGCCCCACTGAGCAAGCAGCAGTAGCAGAAGCGAGCCAAACCCTGATTCAAATTTTGATTAGGCAAATTCAACATGGGGTATTAACTAATTTATAGTTGGACTAGGTTCCTGTCCGTGCGTTGCTATGGGAGCAAAATATATATTATACGATCCATATCCATCAAGCACGTGTTATAGTGTTGTATAAGACAATGTTTCACAGAAAGTCTTTACCAAATGTTTTTCAATTATGAACGCAATAGATTACTCAATTGTTTTTCCTGTGATCCTGCTAAGATAATGTTTGACGTCTTGAGGTAGTAATTTTCGGTAAGCATTTTCTTCCCATGATAATACATTGATGACGAATTATTGCCGCAATTATCTTCTCACTGTGTACAAAACAGTAGTGTGCACATACGTACTTGACCCAATGGGTATAAAGTGGAACAAGCTGTTCCAGCTGCACGGGTACTGCATCTTATCCTCGAGCTCAAGCGCCTTGTAGGCCATCTCCTCGACCATCTTGGCTGCTTTGGGGGTCTTTATTTGGACGAAAAAATTTGCAAAAACTTTTTATGAAGATAATCTTATCATTTAAGAGTCGTAAACGTAGACTAATAATAAAACTAATTACAAACCTCGTCTAGAAATCGTGAGACGAATCTAATGAGGGTAATTAGAGGTTAATTAATTCATAATTAGATGGTTACTGTAGCATCACTGTTGCAATTATGGATTAAGTAGACTCATTAGATTCGTCTCGTATATCCAGGGTTATGTAATAAGTTTTGTCATTAATACATATTTAGTACTTCATACACGCAAGATTATCTTTGATGTGATAGATGATGTTTTTTTGAAACTTAAACACCCCCTTTCTTCCTAACGAGTTGCCAATACACGAAGGAACTGCACCAATAGTCATCAACAAAAGTAAGTGTGCTAGCTGCATGCATATTTCAATTAATAAATAAATCAATCAGAGCACATGCATTCTCCCTCCATACTCGTAAAACAAGTCGTTTAGGACAGCGACACGGTCTACAAAGCATACCTTTGACTTCTTATTTTAACAAAAATATTTATTA
>JAZFNS010020007.1:37676960-37687014 GCA_037127165.1 Alloteropsis angusta | reverse complement strand
CTCTTTTTATATATAAAGCTTTATTGCAGCGGGGGCCTCCCTCGCTGTTTTCAGTTCAAAAAAAGAAGGTAATTACGACACATGCTCTCCACATTGTAGCTAAACGTTGCTGCAAACCAGATCACAGAATAATTATATTACCCTATCTGTGGATAACCTCTTCGCTACACTTGATAGAGCCCTAGGGGGTAGGGTTGTTTTTCTCCAGGTTTTTTCCCTCAAAAAAATAACCTGTTGTAATATTACTAGGGTGTTTACACCCGCTGATTTCTTCTTATTACATAGATGCGCAACTTTCCTGCATATTCAAGAAAAAAGATACGGGCTGTTTGAGTGTATGCGCGTTATATGAGCAATCTTGGACTCTCTTCTTAATATTATGGCGCAGACGTGTAGTTCTCCTTCGCATTTGAGGCGAAAAGAGAACTGATAGCCTAACACTTTATGTTCTTACCCTGCCTTTTGAAATAAAATCCTACAGCAGGGGCCTCCCCTGCTGTGTTTCGTTCAAAAAAAAAGTGGTTTTCTGCAGTTGGTGCACATGGTCATAAATTCAGTTTTACACAGATGCTAGTTGACACTTGACATCTATCATGCAAACAAGAGATAACCATGTGTTAACTGAATCCTTGTTTTTTTAAAAAAAAATCCTTTACACAGCAGATAGGTCTTAAATGACGCGCAGCTATTCCAACAGCTCCCCTTGATGTTTAACTAAATTTATCTCAAGGTTTAAATAACATTAACAAAGTTCAAGGTGCGTATAAAAATAGAATACCACTCTTCGCTGAATTAATGAAGTATTTCACAATCACAAATTTATGGTCCTGATGACCAGATGATGACTCTGCGACAAAGTGCTGACTTACAAGATGATGACTCAGCAGGAGAAAGTGCTGAGTCGTTATGCTACTTTATTCTATCAAACAAAGCCTCATATGAATTCTTAGGCTGGCTCACCTTATATTAATGGCAGGAGTAGGGATCATTTCTTACAAGGAAAGGAACCTTGCACAGAAATATAGCCAGGTATCAGCCAGGAAAGTGGTGCATGCAGGAAGAAGCTAAGGGATCAAGTTTTTTTCTTTGCAAAATACCTATGCGATTGCTGTTGCTGCTATTTAAGCTATATTCTGTATAATTTTCACTAACTGGACCACTAAAAACATGGCTTGGTGAAAATTGATCCCAGAAATGAAACATTAGTGAGGATAACGCTGATTAAAAAATATAGCACGCAGCAATCAAACTGTATAAAATGTAGAATGATACCAACCAAATCTTCTTTTTCCATGAAGAGCATCTAAACGAAGTTTTAAGCAACCGATTTGAAGCCTTTATCACTTCACAAAAATCACCTCTGCAATTAACCAGCTCTTAACAGATCTCCATGTTCTGGCAAAAAGTCAAGAGGAAAGATACAGAAGGAAATATACCTGTTCATGAGTGAAACAGTGACAGGCCCCCAACACTATCATCTTTACACAGTTAAAGGAATTCAAGCCCTCAAAATCCCAAATATCATGATCAAACTGAAGTAGACTTAATGATTTCCTTTATAGAAAAGCATACTGTACCAATTGAGCTAAGTTGTTTTATTCTTTTCAATATTCTCTTACTGGTTTGAGTAGCACAGTTCTCATGAGCAAACACTTGTTAGGGTAAGAAGCAAAGAGAAGAATCGTGCCTCTGCCTTCAGTTCCGCACTATATGAATATCCAAGGAGGGTCATTTAAACTTTAATTGATCATTGATACACTGGAACCACTATTACTCTGTTCCATTCCTATAGAATCATGCAGTATGAAAATTGATACTGATCAGATAATATGTTTTAGACACAAGGGTCTCCTGTCAGGGCCAGGCCAGCATAAATGGAGGCCCTGTGCGAACTCTAAAATAGGGGCCTACTAGTGTAGTGAAATCAAATATGGCAAAAATCCAATATGGTATAATTTATTATATAACTAAAATTTATTACATAACAGTCAAGAATTGTACATATTTAATCATATAGCATATTGTAGTCTTTGTGGATCTTGGAATACTAGATGAAATTTATAAAGATGCAAAAAAAGGGGAACCCAATTAACAGCTAAAAAAATTAAGGACAGTACGATACATATAACACGGTTGATGAATAAAAATTACTAGTAACTTACATGCTTACCTTAATCAACATGGAGGTCTCCTGACTCCTGGTCAATGATCAAGTGTCTGATGCCGTGATGCTCTTGCTGGCTGGCGTTTGCAGTTTACTTCTTGCCTCCTTCGGTCTTTCCTAAGTTCCTTGCCTTTCCTCTTCCTCTTGCTGCGCTTGTGCCCAGCCTCCCCGCGGACGTCGTGCTGCACTGGATCGGCAAAGGAGATCTTGGGAGTCGACTCTACAAGAGAGACGAGGTGTTCGGCGGCTGCGACGAAAGTCTTAGGGCTCTAGGCATTGGCTGTGTCTTCTGGGCCTCAGGATTCCATCTCTACTCGGAAGAGGAGGCGCGGCGCCGCAGAGATTGGAGACTCGGACGACAGAGCGCCGCCGAGCCGGGCCTGTTGCTGCCCGCCAGTGTGCTAGTGGGCTGGTTCAAGGAAAAAAATTGGAAATTTTGGGGCCCCTGCAAATCGGGGGCCCTGTTCGGTCGAACAGGTTGCACGCCCTTGCGCCCGGGCCAGTTTCCTGTTTGACATGCTTAAGGCAAAAGAAAAGTATGCAAACATAAATGACACGGAATATACAGACGAAGACTGAATATCTGACGTTCCGTGTGCTTTGCATATCTTAGGAGAATGAAAACACTTCAAATGATGATCTTTTAATTAACTTGGTGTTGAATATTTGTTAACTAAGCACTAGCAAGCAACAGTTTATCCAAGTGGCATTGCACCTTTCCCTTTTCTCAATACTGTTTTAGTTGCATTTTGTCTCCAACATCAAAACTGTTATATCTGGTAACTGTACATTCACATGCAGTGGCACTTTGACATCGAGTAAAGTTAAGCATTGTGAAACTATCAGCTGACAGCAATGTAAGAATGACATTTGTATTCTTTCTAATGCCAACAGAGAAACGAAGTTATGGATAAGAGTTATTCACCAGTAATCTCCACAGGAACACCTTCCTTTCACAAAATGGTGGAACCTGGAATTATCTCTAACGATAATATCCCTGCTTTCTACTTTAGAAATGATCTTCAACGCAGAATGGCAGTCTACACAGATCCTCAGATTCTTCTTCACAATGATTGGTTTTGTAGCTGGCATGCTTATCAAAGCAAAAGCCACAGCAATTCTCTCACTATGATAGCGCAGAAGCCTCTCCTTTGCACTATCTTCTAGGTTAAGTGGCAAGGAGATTGTGTCCGGGACATAACCTTCTTCCTTTATCCTCTCGGAAAGTTCCTCAAGCTTTTTATATATCTGCTCCTGCTGTGGGTGTGACCAATCTCCAGATCCAAACACATGTGTTTGCTTGTTAGCATCAACCCAGCTAAAACCGGGCAACTTCTTAATCCTGTTATCCCTCATCAACTTCCTGACTGCCTTCACATCCTCCCAATGGCCCAATGATCCGTATATCCCAGAAAGGGATACATGAATACCGGTGTTATCTGGGTCAAGCTTCATAAGATTTTGCGCAGCAATCTCTCCCAGCTCCTTGTTTCCTCGCATCCGGCAAGCTCTAAGCAAGGAGCACCAACCATGCGCATTGGGTTTGGCAGGCATCTCACTTATGAATTTTTCTGCTTCGTCTAGTCTCCCAGATCGACCATACATATCAATGACACATGAATAGTGCTCCGCTTTAGGCTCAATATCATGTTCATCCTTCATGGAGTAAAAATATTTTAGTCCCTCATCCACTAACCCAGCATGACTGCATGCTGTCAGCAGGCTGACAAATGTAATGTGATTTGGCCTGATACCACTTGAGGTCATCCTATCAAAAGTTTGGATTGCTTCCCAGCCATGACCATGCTGTGCATATACATTCACTACCGCATTCCAGGCAATCTCACTGTGGTATCCGATCTCATTAAATAACTGAATGGATGAACTTATGAGGCCACATTTTCCATACATATCCACGAGGGTGGAACCAACAAACGAGTCGCCGATCAAACTTGTCTTGATCACTTGAGCATGCAGCTGAGTACCTTGTTCGAGCAGAGCTTGCATGGCACAGCCCTTAATCATGCTTGAGAAAGTGAATTCATTGGGCTCAATGCCTTGCCTCAGAAGCTCAGTATATGTTTCTAGGGCTTCCTCGACACGATCATTTTCAATGTAACCATCGACCAGTGAGGTGCCAGACACAACATTCCAACCTCCAGGATCAATCTTCACCACACGGGAGGCATTCTCCAAATCCCCAGACTTAGCATACATGTCTAATAGAGTATTTCTCACAGCAGTCTCCAGTTCAAACCCTGCCTTAATAATACAACAATGCAGGCTTCGACCAAGCAATCCATCCTTGAGCTCTCCTGATGCACTCAATGCACTGCAGAAGACATGCTGGTCAGCTCCCACCAGTCCCTCACATTTCATATCCCGAAACGCCAGAACAGCTTCCTGGAGGCTCCCGTTCTTGGCATAGCCGTCGATCATGGCAGTCCAGGCAACAGCATCTTTGTGCGGCATTTGGTCAAACACCCTGCAAGCCTCACCGAGGAGCCCGCACTTAGAGTACATGTCCGCGAGGTTGCTCGCGACGAAGAGCTCGGTGTCGAAGCCGAGCCGGACGCCGACGCAGTGCAGCTGCGCGCCGGGGCGCGGGGCCGCCAGGCCGGCCGCGGCGCGCGCGGCGCTGGAGAGCACGAACTGCGTGGGCGCGACGTCCGCGCGGCGCATGGCGGCGAAGGCCGCGAGCGCGTCGCGGTGCTTGGAGTTCTGGGCGAGCCCCGAGACGAGCGTCGTCCAGGAGACGAGGTTGGGGTGGGCCACGGCGCCGAACACGCGGACGGCGGAGGCGGCGTCGGCGCAGTGGGAGTACATGGTGATGAGGTGGTTGGAGAGGAAGGTGGACGCGGCGACCGCGCCGGAGAGCAAGAGGTGCGCATGGAGCGCGCGTCCACGGCGGAGATCGCCGGCGCGGCCGCACGACTGGAGGAGCGCGGCGGCGGCGGCGGTGTCCGGAGCTTTCCCATGCTTGGTATTCTGGCCCCCGAGCTTTCCCATGTGTGGTCGACTGGTCGGATCGGCCCCGGAATGTCAGAGACGAGAGACCCCGCGTGTCCGTTGACAAAGCATGTACTCGTGCTCTCTTTCCCCCGGAATAATGTCGTTTAAATTTTTTAATATTTAATTTAATACATATAAACAATATTGTGAATAGCGCCATAGCCGGCTATGGATTTCAGTGGCACCCTCTGTCAAAAAGGCTATAGGGGCTATTGTGGGGCAATAGCGGGGCTATAACATTTATCGTTTTCACAAAAACCACCAAAATTCACCATATCTTTACACATATTTAATCAATTTTAGCACATATTGAGTGTAGTACATAAGTAAACATGAGAAACAAGCCAAAACACAAAATATAGGTCACAAATTACAAGTTCATGACACATTGAAACATAAATTGAGTTTATAACTTCATCAATTTATATCTTCATGCCATCAGCGGTGCTATTGTCTGGTACCTAAAGAGGTGTTTGGATGACAAGTTTAGATTGACCAAAAATCTATTTTCTCAATCATTTNTATGGTGGGTTACAACTAGTCTCACTCTAACCTCAATTAGCACCTCTTGGGTGGAATAGTNTTTTTTGGCGAGTTACATGCAACTAGGTCTATTCTAACCCCTCCAGTTTGAATACTTTAAAGTTAGTTGAGCACCAACTACCTGAAACTAGCTCTAACCCCAGGCTCCAAACAGGGTCATTATATCAAAATTTATTTATACAAGAATGATACGCATAGTACTCAACGTCTGAGTACCAATTCAAACCATACCTTTTATTTCGAAAAGGAAAACGTGTATATTAACTTACACAAGAGTACAGGACACAGATGATATATTGCATATATTACACCGTGCCAGATTCAAAACGGCTAATCTACAACAGCATGCAGAAACTAAAGCATGAGAATAGCGGAGCAGTGAGCAATCTCACGATCTTCCCTTCGGCAACTATTTCAGCAAGTAATTACATCACAACTCAGTGGTACTTAACCTCTCAAAGGAAGCCCTCGTGGAAGAACTATACAACTCGCCTTCCACGGATCACAAATCCAGCCCAACATACTGGACTCTCACGACAACCGTAGAAATAGAAACCCTAAGCCGCTACAAACTCTCGCCGGCATGTAAAATACCTGCGCATCTACACATCGTATTCATATATAAATTCATGAATACTTGGAGGTGTTCAGCCTGCCCCACCATTTCCGCTTCACGGAGTTGGGCGATGACTCGTTGCCGCTCCCAAGTTTGTTCAGGATCACCTTCGTCTCCCTGATGCGGCCACCGAAATCCTTCTTCCATGAGTCAAAGTTCTGCTTCAACCTCCGGAGCTCCATGTCCGGGTTCAGGCTGGCATCTGCTTTCCCAGATTTGACTTCAACTATGAACGTGGCGTCGTCAGTAAAGACCTGACTCCGCTGCTCGAATTCTTCCGTTAGGCGGTTGATGACGCTAAGGCCCGCATTCATTTCCCGCCCAGCAGTGCGTGGCACCAGCTGAGACCCACTGCCCACATGATTCCCGTTGCTCTCCCAACTCTGATCAATCGATGAGTCCGACATCCTAGGTGTCTCGTCGAGAGCAAGGCTTTTCTTCGCTACTGAAAGGCTTGATTGCAATGAACGCATTTGCTTCTGCCACATTTCCTCCATAGCTTTCATTTTCTGCTCGTACTCCAACCATCGGTTTTCGTATTGCTGAAGCCGCTGATGAAGCATCTCATTCTCTTCATCCTTTTCTCGAACTGTGGCTTCAGCTTTCAGTATTCGCCTCTGTAGCTCAGCCAGGACTGATGCCTTAATCAAAATTTGGTCACCCTCCGCCTCCTGAAACAATAATAATATAATAATAATGTAAAATTTCATGTGGTTCATATGAAACAGGGCAGGAGCAACACTACAAAGCATATGATTACCATCAGCACAACATAAAGCACCCATTTATCATACCTGTTTTGATTCAAACTCTCGTAACACATTTATTAGATCAATATTGCCGTTACATCTTCGAACAAGACTACCACGAATACCTACATATTAGGAATATAGGAAGAAACAGCAACAGTGTCAGATTACGACTTCCCTCTGATGGACTAATATAAAGTAAGAGGGTCGAGTCTTCATACCAGATTGTATTACCACTGAGGCCATCCGGATATTTGTGAAATACCTTCTTGCAAGCCAACATCTCACATTTCTCTGCAGAATAGTTGCTGCCCTATGTTTCCTCGACAGAGATAAATAAATTTGCCGTGCATTCTCACCACGAATGACTGCAAGTGAAGAGTGGGTCCAGCCCGTAGAGTAAACTTAAGAGGGAAAATACACCAAGCAGAAAAAATTAAAATATGTAAAGACGGTAATTTGAGAGAATTACATGATTGGAGAGCCAAAACTCCTCTTGTTCGTTCTCCCGCATGGTGCCGTGCTTGATGCCCTCTGAAGCAGCTTTGAACCCTTAAAATACCATGCAGAGTACGATTCCGAGTATCTTCAAGCTTGCCAATCTTCAGTTCACAAAATCCAAATGAAACAGTAACACAATATCATTTTCACTAAATGCTTTACATAAGAGAAAAATGTGTTCATATGTAGATAAGATGTACTGACAACAACATGTACTCGGAATCAAGTACAAGACGTGATTTGTAAATATGTTGTTATGGGTCGCCGGAGGGCCAGCCTCTCTATCTACCGCGTCAAGAGATAGGACCAGTTAAAGGGATAAGATCAATTAGAGATAGGATTAGTTATGGCTGGATAAGATTAGATTGGTTCTTGCTTATGGGTCAAGTCATCCTCTCTATATAAAGGGAGGCAGTGTATCAATCAGAGGCAATCGATGAAGAAGAATTAATCCCAAGTCCCCTGATAGTCTAGTCTCCCTCCAAGCCGACTCTGACCAGCTCTCTTCCCAGCAGCGCCCACCCATAACATATGTACTAAAGACAACAGCTTTACTTTCTAGTGTAGTCATTACAGGGAAATTGAAAAAATAGAACCACTGACCTGACCAGTTCGGAAGAACAATTTTGTGTAGCCAACTTGATACATCTCAGGTAAAATGTTGAATTGATGAAGAATTGCAACTGAAACACTAAGTGGGTCTTGAGATGCAACATCCTCAAGAAGAAGAAAGCCATACCTGATCAAATTAAGTATTAACTTTTAAAAAAGATGAAAGAAATTTAACGCAGCTGTTAAGAGATTCAATTTACCTCCGAGCAAACTTCTGATGAGTCATTCTAGTTGGATATCCAGATCTTGAAATCCGGACGACCTCAAGAACCCCACAGCACTTTAGTTGTTGAAGCACAAGTCCTTGTTCGTAAATTGCAGGAAGCTGTAGATTATTTGGTTTAATGCAGCGAATAAAGTGTGGTGTTGTACTTTCCAGTCTCTGCATAAGTTGGAACAGTTGTCCCTGCAAAAATTGCACGTGTATGGTCAATTAAAATTGCTCTGATTCATTCAAGACCTAGCAAGTAGAGTTTTTGGGAGTAAAAAACCGTACCTTAAACTTCATAGCGACACTAAGCTTTTGAGAATCAGCAGCACTAGATCTATATGGAACAGATATAGAATTATCTGATTGAACTAGCATCTTAGATGCAAACATCTGTGGCAGAGAAGATTTGCATTGTGCAAGGAGCTGAATGGAGTCCATGTGCAATAAATCTCTATTTTTCTCCAGAAAACCCGAAGTATCGTAAGCCACCTGATTATCAAGAATCAGAAAAACATTGAAAAATGGTAAAACATATATTGAAGAAAACATATAATTGAAGAAAGCATATATTAAAAATATATATATCCCAGTAGGATCTACTGTTTTTAGTGTGAAAAAAGAACATTCAATATATAGCAACTTCCAACCTCTCCTGCGTAGTGGCGGACAGCAAATGCCTTGCCTCTTTCTCCTCTGAAGCAAGAATTCGAGTTAAGATGTTGCTTAAGCTTGTTTGCAAAAGTAACATCTGTGGCATTGGGGAAAGTAGATTCCTCATCCAGCAGAGACAATAAGCCCAGTGGTTTCTGTATTAAGTAAGAACATTAGACAGCAAGCACATATATCTTGCTACATGGTTTCAAGTCAAGTTTGAGATACAAAAAGCAAGAGAAGTTAAGATGTCATGTTTGAGGGGGAAAAAGAGATAAGTTAAGACGTTATCCTGTACCAAGTTTTCAGAAGATCATAGAAAAGATGTGTAAATGAAATTATGAAACATAATAAAAAAAGCCACAAGCACTATAAATTGTCTAAATATTATTGAATTATTAAGAATCCACAGAGTATCAATCCAATCTCCTCCCTGTATAAGAAACACATGATCCAGTTGCTCTAAGACATAACCTTGCCTTATCAATTATCATCATGGTTTGATAAACAGCAACTCCTTTAACTTGTACTGTACTACTGTTGGTCAGGTCCGCCAATGTTTTGACAAAGCTTTGTAGGACTAAATCACCAATTTACATCTAACAATGAAATATCTGCATAGTGGAGTATTCTGGAATTCGTAGCCCTTTAGACACATTCTTACCCAAAGAAAAAACATTTTGATTAGTATAATTTTAAACAGACATCTGTAGTTTGTACACAATGGGGAAGACTGTAGGAGTGTATGTGCAATAAAGCTGAGGTCTTCTGTCCCCTGACACTGACACTACATACTTTTCAGCCAAAAGAAAAGGGCAGACAAGGTAAAGAGTCTCCTATTTGATCAATAGTGAACTAGGCATCCTAGTAGGCAGTAGCACTCAGCTTTACTTATTGTGAAATAAAGTAGAAAATCGTTTTCTCTTAAGAGAATATTTCAGATTTGTCAAGAATTCGTACACCAGAACCAAGCATAGGCCGAGGCCCCATTAAGG
>JAZFNS010020007.1:36725348-36737080 GCA_037127165.1 Alloteropsis angusta | reverse complement strand
ACCGAATAAGGAACCGAATTTTTCGGTTTCGGTTAGTTCGGTTTCGGTTCCGGTTCTTTCGGTTCAGTTCTCGGTTATTTATGCCCACCCCTACAGGCGATGATGCGCTGCCCCTAGCGTTTCTCACTCTCCCCACTGCCACTGGGGCGGAATAAATTTTGGGCAAGGAAACAAAACGCGAGATCTTCCAAGGTACGGCCTCGATCTCAAGAGCATCTCCGCTGTCTGCTGCCGCTGTTCTGTTCGAGCGCCTTTGCCTGTACTACTCTCCTGGGCCAGACGGAGACGGCCAGTGGGCCTGGCCTTGCCTGGCCTCGTGCTCCCGCTCCTGTCCATTCTCATTTCGAGAACAGCAGCGGCGATGGGGCGTCACTGTGGCGCCAGCCAGCGTCCCACACGGCTCCTTTTCCCCTCCTGCACTGGGCTGCGCCACGCTTGCTTTAGGCCTCCTCCAACGGCTGACTCATACGCTGCCTCTTAAGTTTTTTAATCGATGAACAATATCAAAATGGAGAGACGGTCGCGCCGCAGAGCGCTTAGCTCGCTCAGCTCCCGAGACCACGCTCTCTCTCGCGCACGGATTCCAAACTACTGTGCAACACTGTGCCGGTTTCTCTCTCCCTCCCGTATGAGCCAGCAGCTGGCTCAACCGTTGGAGGAGGCCNTACGGATCTCGCATCCTTTTCGGAATCCATGCAGATCTAGCGTCCTGCGTGAGCCCGGGAAAAGGCTACGAGTAATCAAGTCTCGCAAGATGAGATTAAGAAATAGCAAATGGAAGAGGCGCTAAGGTTAAGGAGGTGGTAATTGCATCTCGGGCACAGGGCAAAGAGCTTGATTAGTGAGGAAGATTGGGCCTTTTGTTATACTCCATAGGCTAGGTGATGGACACTTGGAAAGGTTCAGGCTTTGCCGTAGCTTTCCGTAGGGAGAAGAAATTCGGAGATGGTATGTTTTTTATGCGCCAAAGCGGTACGTGTTGATCGGCCCTGGGTTCGGGTGCATCGATCCTCGTTGATTGTGTTGTTGATTGTGTTGGAAAGCTGGATGCTTCTGCTAAAGTCAAGCGGGGTTTTTAAAACCGCGAGGAATGATTCAGGCCTCGTTCGGTTCCGTCGGAACTACCCGGAACGAAATATATTCCACGCGGATTGATTTGACCCGGTTTAAAATCTGGTCTGACACCAAATAATCGTTCGGATTGAATGGAATAAATCCAGCCTTGGTTCTATTCCAGGTTGTTTTAGTTTACTCCGGCCTCTTAGTGACACGGAATCAATCCCCGTGTCTTCACGTCCGGAACGAAACCCTCCAGGATCGAGTGACACAGCCGGATTCACATATTCCTCTCCCGGAAGGAATCCAGTCCGTGATTCAATCCTGAACAACCGAAGAAGGCCTCAGTTGGAATCGGATTGCATTTTGTGGTTTAGTAGATAAGATCAATGGGGGCGGCGCTGTTTATTTAGGCAGAGTCGTGTATCATATTTTCCTGGTGCGTAGTACAGTATAGTGCAAGCCTGCAAGTAAGGCGGTTAGCGTGTATATTCTTATTTTTCTTTCTTTATTTCTTAAAAATGAACATACAGAGACATATGCATCTTTGCATTAAAATGCTGTGACATTTTCAAACATGAATTTAAAAATACTACAAGTAAACGAATTAAAAAAAACATGGACTGCAGGTTAAAATATAACAGAAAACCAGAGACAGAGACTCAATATATCCAAAGCGTACCTCTAACGCTTAGAACAACTTTCAGATTTTTTATGTGCTTAGAATAACTGAAAAGGGTTTCCAAGGTTCAGACAGCAAACATCATCTATTTTTTTACAAAAAGAAAAACGTCTGCATTTTTCTTCCAACTGATAAACCGGAAGTTCACATTAGAAATAATAACCCGTGGTTTAATTTACATTTCTTTTCGGCACAGATTTGCTAACAAAACATAGTAGCATGTGCATGGTTGTGGAAACTCACCGTAAATCCAACACCCAACCACATAGTATCATCCTATATGCTAATTTTGAGGTCCATCCGTAGGGTTGGTTAGCCGCAAATCATATTGTCACCACTTCTCCAAAAGAAGATCGCTCACACAAAGCCATGACAAAGTGCAAAGAATTATCAAAGTGAGAACAATAATAATAGCCCTACTAATGGCCACATCAAACAAGGAATACAGATCGAATAGAATCACTATCTCTATCCTTAGAGCTCGTGCTTCCTCAGCCTGTACAAAGTTCCAAAATTCCCAGTGATATTCAGCACTACTGGGTCCTCTCAAAGGTGTGCCCCCCACCCCCACAGCCGATGCCTCAAAACGCCGAGGAAACTCGAGAGAAGATCCAGAAAAAGAAGAACAAGATCGCGTCCTAGTCAGCTATCTCTATCCCTTATTGTGCCGCCATTTCACTTTCTGCCGGCTAAGCTAAGCTACTCTCCCCCCATACGCCGCATTGTTGTCGTCGCTCCTGGGGAATATGCCCTGGCCGGGCCCCAGGATGCGTAGCGGGTCGAACCGGGTCTTGCGCTCCGCGAACCGCTCCCACCGCCGGCCAAAGTGCCGGTGCCAACCGGAAGGAGTCGGGTGGTGCGCCAAGTATTGCTTGGCGCCGAGGTGCGCTCCGGCGATGTCAGCGATGCGGCGGTGGCGACGGAGGAGCTCTTGGAGGCAGTCGTGGGAGCAGCCACCTTCAGGGTTCGCGGACCTGAGGATGCCCACCACGTACATCACCCGCTCCATGGACCCGGAATCCGGTAGCACCACCGATGTGTTGTTGTCCCACCTGTCGGAGGGATGAACAGAGCAACAATTAGACCATAATACTTCAGACCTAAAGGGACATCATGAATGATTTTCAAATAGGAACAGAAAATTGTAGTACAGCTGACGTCCTGCAGTTCAGTGTATTCTGACTTTTGCTTCAAATGTTTTTCTGGAGAGAGGTCTACATTGGGGCAATAAACTAGTCCAGTGCAGTGAACATGGATCTTAGGTCACAGCATCAATCTTTTGTTAAATGTTTATCAGCTCAGAGTTGACACTGGGATGCAATCAAGCATATTTAAAGTTTTAAACCCCCTTTGAAGGCAAACTTGTATAAATTTATTGGAAGGATGCACATAAAACAAATGCTCGCATCTGGAGTCAATGAAATCATGGAAACTTATTTTCTCCGTACCACAGAACGTAAGCCTTTAAAAATGTGAGCAACGTTTTCCATCCTCTGAAAAGAATAGCATGTACTAGGTCAAAAATAAGTTTCTGATATTCCACCTGGACACATGTAACTATTTATCATGCTATGGAATAAGCTAATCTTATCCTCAGATAAACAATACACAAAAGACTCCGGTTAATTTAAGTAAAAAAAAAATCAAGATTTAAAAGATCAGCTGATGTGTTTATATATTTCCCTATTGCCACTGAATAGTTCAAGGTTTCACTTAATAAACTAAAAGATGCCACTGATTGAGCTGAGCTATAATTTCAGTTGAATCATACAAGACTGATGACAGTTGATTCTATTTGAGGGACCACACATAAAAACATGATATAATCATTCGTAGTCATGCAGCAATCGACTAGTATGAAGTCACTGTAGCTGTGGACTTTGTAACAAAAATATTGTGGGCATAAGCAGAACTTTCCAACAAAAAGGTACCAACGCAATAAACAGCTGACTTCATATTCCCATTCTTGTGTCCGATGTGCTCTGGAAGCAAAGGCTGCAGCATGTCTGCAGTACTGCATGCCTCTGCAAAAAGGATGCTGGATGGGTGCCTCTACACCCACCCCACAACTTTTATTTCTTACCACAAGAAATGAGTTGGGGACCAACAAGGGAATACTGACGAATAGCTTTAGATCTTAAGTGGGGTAGTGCAAAAGGATACGTCAGACTTCATTTATGAAACTATGTTCCCTTCTTGAGAACCTTGCAGAGCTTAACAGAGAGAAACAAATGATAAATGCCATGGCAAGAGCAATTGCTCTTCCAAGGAAGACCACAAAGGTGCCCCACAGTGAAATATGTACTGCCTGCAATGCTGA
Organism: Alloteropsis angusta; assembly: GCA_037127165.1. Lineage (NCBI taxonomy): Eukaryota > Viridiplantae > Streptophyta > Magnoliopsida > Poales > Poaceae > Alloteropsis > Alloteropsis angusta. The sequence continues at coordinate 36,733,022 of JAZFNS010020007.1, read as the reverse complement.
TTGTAGAAAAATAGACCAGCATGCTAAGCAAAAAGAGATTATCCCTAGTGCACGATTAGCCCACGCTGATCACTTTCCTGACCACTTCGTTATCCAAGATACCTTGTTACTACTATAGCACAAAGACGCAACTTGTTTGGATAATGCAAAGAAAAGGTTGTCCACCTTGGACTTCTTGGAAGCTAATGAAGTGATCACGAAAGAGGGATTAATTAATAGATAACCTTTTTCACAAATAAAGGTTTCAAGAAAGCAGGTGTATCTTGATGAATGCATTTTGTGTGTGTTACGAATAGCGATGCTTACTTGTCTCTGAGGAGTGGGTAGATTAGGATCAGGCCCTCAAAGCTGTCTGGTGAAATGTTGTCCATGAGCAGGTCCCTGAAGTCATTGATTCCCGTCTTTGGCACAAACATGTTGAGCCATGGGTGGTGTACCTCCCACAGCCCGATGCTCCTTAGGCTCATCTCTTCCATCCTGACCCGATTGAGAAAATCGAAGTAGGACACCTCTACACTGTACAACTGGGACACCATGTGACTCATCTGCCATGAGATAACTTCTACAACCTGAAAAAGACGCCTATTAAAAACATCCCAGATCCTTGACAAGTTCCAAAAACCGAAATAATAGTTTCGCCGCTTACCTGTTCCACATCGATGTTCTTGTTCTGGTGATCATGGACTGCAAACTCTATGCAGTAGTAAATGTTAGGGCTGTTCTTGGTGCCAAAATCTGGGTTAAAGTTCACATTTGCAGGGAAGGCTATGGAGGAGCTGTGAAGGGATTGTTCATTCAAGACGATGAAACCTTCCACGTAGTCCACCAGATCCGGCATGGATACCAGCAACTCCTGGTCCTTGGTGAAGGTGCTGAAATCATCATAGAAGGCTCTCACCCACTTCACCTAAATTTCAAAAATCGCTCGGTTAGTGCAAACATCAGAAACTTGACATGCAGAGCTGATGCGATAATAGTATGTTATACTAAGATGTACAGGACAGTTAACGAGGCAGCATACTTTCTGTGGAGCTTCCTGCAGGAGGATCCTGGCCCTAGTTATGATGCCAAACTGGCCAAGGCCTCCCAGAACCGCATTGAACAAATCAGCATCCTTGCTGGGTGAGCATATTATAATCTCCCCTCGTCCTGTGAAACAGAGAGTAACAGAAAATCTACTGCCTATCAGTTAAAAAGAGGTTGGCCAAGAAAGACAGACAAAAAGGCAAAATAAGATCTTATCTTTTTGTTCGATTCATCATGATTGCATCTCACCTGTGACTACCTCCAGCTGTAGAACATTGCTAATCTGAGGCCCGTGCTTAAATGTCTGCCCACTGATGCCAGCATTGGACAGCGTTCCGCCAACAGTGAGATAGAGGTAGTCAGTCCATGACCTTGGAGCTAGCCCAAGCTTCAAGCTCTGCTCCAGGAGGTCTATCCACATAACCCCACCACTCACATCAGCATATGAAATTTCTCCGTCTCCTCCTCTGTAGAATTCTATCTCGGCTGGCAAAGAGCACATCTCCACCACAATGCCATCTAGAGCCTGGGCCTGGCCATGAATGGAGTGGCCTGCTCCCCTGGCTGCCACAGTGACCTTGCTCAGAGGCGAGCCAGAGAGGAAGCTGAGAAGCAGGGAGATGTCCCTTGAGGACTCGGGCTTCAGCACTGCGGCTGGTGAGTGGAAAAGTATCCTACCGAAATCACTGGACGCGGTGCTGGTGGTGGGGAGCAGGTTCAAGGGGCCGAAGTCCATGGGACTCTGTATGAACTTGTATGGAGAGCAGAGAGAGAGGACGAGGATGAGCAGGCTAACTCTTGTGCAGACCATGGCAACCTCCATGGCGTGAGCAATTCCTGGAGCTGCTTCTTGTAGGAATATGGAGGGTGGTAAAAGCAGAGGGGCTGTGTGTATTGTCGTGGTGCGTCACCACAATGTGTAGGATTGCGATGGCGGTCGGCGAAGCGATCAGAGCATCATATTGTTCTTGCCTTTTGGGCAAAGGTGAGGGATGAAGAAAAATTTGGGCAGGGAAGGGGGCTCTTAAAGGACCAGGAGAAGGCACTCACTGATCAGCCGATGCGGTGGTGATTTGAGGTTTTGAAAGGGGTTTCATGAAGAGGAGATAAAAGGAAGCACTAAAAGACTAAAGGTGGAAGCTGTCACATACCCAAAAAAAGGCCACCATGTGATCTTCAGCCCTCTGTCTCTCTCCCCTCACCCCCTGTGACAAAGAGTGCCTGAGGGCAGTGGAGCTCTATCTCCCCTCTCTGTTCTCTCGAGAAGGGTAAGCTCTGAAGCAGGCAAGCAACTGAAACAAACAGGCAATATAAATGAGGGTAGAGAGAGGACAAGCCAGAGGCTCCCGAGTCCCCCAGCCAAAGAAAAGGGGAATGACAATACAGACCACACTGGTCAGTGCACTCTCTTTCCTGTTTCAGAAGACTATCCTCAATGGAGGTCCATCAGTCCATGTGATCAGCTGTCACCTCTCTCTCACCTTATATCAGTTCTCAAAGAATGGAGTTCAAGGGTCAGGAAAAAAAAAGTAAAAAACACTTCACATATGTATTCAATAATAATATCCATTTATGACGCATATAGGCAATGAAGCAAAGAACCGTTCTCAGATTTATGGACCTGGGGAGCCCAGAGGAAAGCAGAACCAACCATTTCTTTTTCGCAGCCCCGTTGCTCTGATCCATCTGAACAGTCTTTTAAGGAGAGCCTATACCCCTGGCACCTCCTGTTGCCCTTGACCGCTTCCATCACTAGCTGGGCACAATGGGGCTAGCTCTAGATACCAAATCTTTTGCAGGGTTACTGTTGTGTAATACTGTTTGGAGGGCCCTAGACTCACTTATGATGATTGGCCACCACTCAGGGTCTCAGGCTAAGGAAGAGCCCATGGATTGCGTGGCTGGAAACCATGAGCTCTCATGCAACTAACAGGCAAGTGCGAGGACCTACTCCATTGTTTCAAGAAATCAGAGACAAAAATCTAAACCAAAACCAAATTCCTTTTTTTCTTTCGGAAGGACACCGACACAATTAATTAAGACCTAGTACAGCTCAATCAATAATAAAAATATAAAGATAAAAAGAAAACGGAATGTCTTGCTGGCCTTGAGATGATACGGCAAAATTAATGGACTCATCCAAGTACAGTTTATCTACCATTTGACATCACCCTAGTTAGCATCGATAATAGGCTAGCTGATATTATATGTTTAAAATGCATATAAATGATAAATGAATTTATAAATGATTTTATTTATTGAGTTCTAGAAACTGAGACAACTTAGATGTTATCAATTCAGTAACTAATTTTAGATAGGTTGACATCCACGATGCACTTGTATTGCTTTTTGCAAAAGAAAATGTTGGGTTTTCTTTGTTAGGAAGCATAGGCTGCAAGGGAATGTAATCTAGGCAGGTCATTACCAATGTCAAGAAATCAAGAATAGAATCCAAGAACAGTATGGGCTATCTGAAACAATTTCCACAGACGGATGCAATATCAACAAGAGATATATTCCAATATGCTGCCTAGGTGCACCACCACAGGCTTCAAATCACAAGATCGCACAAACACAAAGTCCTATCTAGCGAATTGCTCCACTACAACACTAGAAATTTTTTTGTGAAATCCTTACTAGAAGTGCTCTTTTTTTTCGTGATCCATGTTTCAGCATAAAATATGCCATGAGCTTTATTTTCATATAAACCTAATGTCTGTTAGGTGGCTCAGAAAAGTTCCTTGACTGGACAAGCATATCAAATGGGGTTGCAATCGCCCATCAATATACCTTAAAACTTTCAAACTGGTGGCCATATATAAGCTGCAAAACTAAATGGAAACTCGAAGAAACAAATTAAACAATAAACCCACAAGACTCATGACATCCATATCCTAGTGACCAATCTTTTGGCCTTTGCAGGAGCAGTGTCAGGGGGTGTCATCATGCAATAACAAAATGCCTCATTGCTGATCGAGTGGAGAGTACACAGTGTGATCTTCACCAAGATTTGTGACCAATTCAGAATCACTTTCCTACTCCAATCCATGAGCTCGTCCTTGTGGGAAAAGAGGGAAAAGGTGGGCCACTAAGTCCTTCCTAGATCGCCCTTTTTCTCTCCACTTGCAAGACCCCCAATGACCTCATGAGATCCCCTCTGCCATTGATGAACGCAAATCTGTATGGAAAAGAGCAGGCACACCCTTTCCAGTTAGCCCACCCTTTAGTTTTTGGAACTACTTGGTATTGGGGGATGGAAAGCCATGGCGTGGCTGGGCCCAAGGAGATTCGGGCTTTATAGCCTCACAAGTCACGACACTCACCGAGCGCATCGTCTTATATATATGGCTGGTAGAGTACAATGTGGTCCTGGCCTACTTCGGCTCTATAGGTTTTTATGCCAAGAAAGAACAATCCATGCTCTGTTTCTCCTCCCTCCAGTCCTGCACAGTGGGCAATGTGCACTGTGCACAACTGAGGATAATGCACCGGTGCAACTTGGTGGTGATAAGGGACAAAGTTATTGGTTCTCCAAGAAATGGGTGGTCAAAGATTTACTAGATTATGATACTCCCCCTCAACATATAAGTGTGTGTCATTTTGGACATGATTAGGTAGTCTAAACTTTGACTACTAGCATGAGCAAACATATTTCGATAGACCAAGTGAAACTAATACTATTATGTTCGCACTGTAGAAATACATCCATTATACGATATTTTTATACTGTTTGCCAACATGATGTGGTGGAAAATTTGTAACCAATGTTGCATTCTGGAGCGTGTTCAGAAAGTTTTATATATATTCGGGTAAAAAAAGAAAGTTTTATATTTATATGCCGATGTAGTACTTGTAGGAATAATCCTTCAAGGCAGATGATATACTTCTACCACACTATTTATGAAGATAAAAGCATGTGCATTTTGGGCTTCCTGAGCATGTCAAAGCAAAACAGCAGAAAAGTATGCTTGAAAAAAAGACATCATATGAATGGTAAGTACAAACAGACTGGAACTGTATTACGAAATTAAAATGTAAAACAGTCTGATAAACAACTCCATACCTGAAGTCTGTGCATATGTTTTGGACAGATCCTTATATCATACCTCTGAAGGAAGCAAATTCCCTGGCGAAGATATGCCAATGATGTCACAAAAAAGTAGGCATAAAATTTCTCAATTTTTGTGATCTGTGAGTTATGGGACCATCGCAGAACTAGTCGGGAATAGAAACACAAAGGAGCACATAAAGTTGGGAAAGACACCTTTTTCTTGTGATGACTGCACTTGATCAGCTTGCAAATCTTGGGAATCAGATCAGTTAGAAAAGTTGCGTTAGCGGTGATTGCATTTACTAAAGACAATTGCAGATCCCACACACATCTGATATATCTAATCAGGAAAGAAAGCTCCCCTTTATTTCACTAAGGTATCCTTGTCCTTGATAGATATTCCGAAACAGAAGATACGGCAAATCCCTTTACATGCAAGCACAACTCCTAGTACAGAGCAAAACAGCAATTACAGAGATGACACATTTTCCAAATGGCTATGCTTCTTTCTGGTGACATCTTCACCACTTGCATGATTAAACAACAGATGCTGTCACATACTTGATCAGATGGTCCCCTCCTCTCTTATCAGCTTTTGATTTATTCATTTAGATTAGTTGGTGTCTTATCATGCTTAGTTGTATGTGTTTCTGCCATTTCCTTTTCATGTTTGGACACTTCTCAGCATAGCAATTTGGTCAGGCTTAACATCTCGATAGGAAATGAGCTAGCCAGTCTTACCAATCATACTAGACCCACCCTCTTTTCTATAATACAAGAGCCACCCTTGTTTCTTGCATGCTGTTTTCTCACTTAACTATTCATATTTGCTTATCCCCCTTAACTGAGAGGCCAGTCTTTCATGTCTGCTTTGGGGCACTGCTAATAATGAACATTAAAATATTGACAAGATACATGTTCCCAACCATGCATGTTGCAGAACGTAATATATTGCTACGTCTACTTGCTCATGTCCTTGCTCGTATAAAGCACACAAAGTACAAAGGCAGAAGAAAGACAAAGATTGTCTTCAGATGGACAAGTAACAGCTGTTTCAACTGATTTTAAAACCATATCCTGGAATTATGAGGGCAAAGGAAAGAAGACAAGGTTTATTTCATCAGGCAGTACGGAACATAACCTAGTTGTTACCTTCTTGGACTAAATTAATAAACAATGAGTGTTAGAAGGCAATGCATAGTTTGTTTCCAACACATATGTGATTCAAGTATGGAACATTTTTGTACTACTTTGTACCATGGTACATCTGTCATACTCGATTGAGTTAATGATGGCAGCCCGTGATTTACGATATTAGCATAGGGTTGTGTTTAAGGAAGGTTCTATTATGGTCATATCATACCTAAATACTGCAGCTGATAGCTGGTTATTGAAAGTAAAGGCAACATGTGAAGGCCCCACTCTAGGAATAACTGCTAGCACATAGGAACCTCATCACTGATCCAATCTCAATAGTAAATACCAGCAAGTTAGTGGTAACAGTAAAGTCTGAAATCTAAAAAAGATACATTACTCTAGGTTTGATTAGAACTGTTGGTGTATAGATATGTGGCCCATATGGCCCATGTGTGAGGCCCATCTAGAGGCCCTTGTATNCTAGGGTTTGGACTTTGGAGGAATACAGAGAATATTCCCTAACAACAAGAACTACCATCTCTTAGGCATCAAGAGCTAGTGTAACAGGATGCCTTAAATCTACAACTGTTCTAGCTTACCTGCTGTTTATGTTCCATATTGTAGATGATAGCTAGTTCAGTGAGTGGCCCAGCTAAGCTCCATCAGCATGACTAGGTGCTCAGGCCAAAATGGGCAATTCTTTCTGTGCTGCATGAGGACAAGAACATCAGAAACACATGCTGAGAATCTGCATCATCAGAAACTATCAGATTTGTATGTAAGATAAGAATGGATCTTGTAGAGAGAGAAGTACATTATGCCCCTTTGTCCCACCTTAGCTTCCATCATCTATATACACTGTACATGCTCTACAAATTGTATTTTCCAGTAAAAGAAAAGTCAGATAAAAAACTGTCCCAATCTGCCTCGATTTAAGTAATTTGGTTTCAACATCAATCCAAATAATTCATGTTCCTGCTTGCATAATCAATTCTGTGGAGGTGCTGCAATATGATTCTGAAGTTTTATCTTCATATGCAAGATTGGAACAAAAGGACAGAAAAATCAGTTGCAAGAGAAATTTGGTCGGTGAGATCTAATATTATTGCACAAGACAGCCACATGATAATTATCTAGCAGGTCCCAGGTGATCGGCACTCCATCAGCAGCACCTATCATTGCGGTCCAGGTTGCAGTCCAATTTTTACTAGCATCTGGCAGCCAATTCTTATGCAATCATTACTTCAGCACTCCAAACTTGTCGCACATGGTGGTATTGATGTCTGATAACTTATTAAGATCTTCCTAGATTACTAATTGTCTAATTCACTTACAGTCAAGTGAGTCGTATAAGGCAACACATTGAAATATTACTTGGTACTATGTTTCCCTTCATTCAAAAACATATGCTCCTCGTTTTAGAAAAGCACCCCATGCAATGCTCTTTTATTCAAGAGCTA
>JAZFNS010020007.1:36672980-36685719 GCA_037127165.1 Alloteropsis angusta | reverse complement strand
CTTTTGACATCTTTTTTTTTCGAGTTCCTTTCTCATTATTTTTTCAAATTAAGAAGAAAGAATAAAAATTTCGAAACTTTACACTGGCCTCCTCCATGGAAATGCGCCCGGCAGTTTACACGCATTTTTTTCTGTTCATTTATGCATATAATCTACTCAGTGACATGCGACATATTAGCAACATTGACGAATGACCTACTAACACAAAATCAGCGATGTAACTTGACTCTAGTTTCCTGATTCGAAGACCATTAGCCCGAAGTGACCACCGGATCATCAGATTCTGATGAGAACGAAAGCCACCAAACAGGCGAGCCACCAACGGACCAACCCGAACCCCCGAGCCGAGCAGGCGAGCATAGACTGTGGCGCCCGTCCATCACGAATCGGACGGCGCTGATCGCCCCAAGGTTAAAACCCTAAACTAGAAAGGGGCTCGCAGTGGCAGCCAGCCAGCCAGCCAGCCTCGCGAGCCCTATCCTTTTCCCCTCCTCCCCCGGGTCCTCGCCCCCCTCCCACTCCTATCCTCTCCTCGCCTCCCCTCGCCCGCGCCGCCGCCGCAGCAGTAGCCGCCACCGCGGCTTCCCCTCCTCCCCCGAGCCAAGGTGAGCTACCTACCGCCCCAGTTCCGTGCAGTAGCGACGGTAGAGTGAGTAGCTTCCTTTCCCGCGTCGAGGTCTAGCTGTGTTCCGTGCGATTTTGTTTGGCCTACGAGCGGCTGGATCTGTGCGTTTGGCCGGGTTACGTCCATGCTGCGTTCGGAAGATTTGAGTTGTAATCGGAGGCTGTGGTTTGGGCTGTTTTGTTTGGTTGATTTGTGGTCGGAGCTAGCGGGGAAGCACTAGGGCTTAGTGGTTCCCATTTTTATTAGATTTGCGGTGTTGTGTTGGGGGAAAGGGTTTAGCTTGCTCATGCTTGATTGCTTGATATGGTTTGTAGTAGCTGCAGGGCAGCAGCCGTGCCAGATTAGGTCTTTCTGCTGGACTGTGTAAGTAGTCATTGATTGATTTCTCACACTGTGAGAGTAATACTGTGGGTGTGTTTTGTTCTAGTTAGCAGCTGCACGGATGGATACTTATAGTAGATGAATGAGCAGTTAGCTCCAGAGATTTTAGATTGAGAACATTTTTAGCAGTGCCGAGCAGATGTTTTCTGTTTGTCTTTTCTCTGTAGTAGCAAACTGCCTTTGTATGATGAAAGCCTACCATGCCTGCTGCCTTTAATTGCTGAAATAGCTAGGATGCATGCCGTTGATTGTTTGAACTGGTTGCAGTTACGCCTTTTTTCCGTTTCTGTGTGTGGTTAGTTATTTATGTCATGACATGGCTTTGTTGTTAGTGGTGCTCTTTACGTTTTCCGTGTGCCTTTTTATGGCATTAATTGTCTGATTGTGCGCGCCTTTTTCCGTTTCTGTTTGGGCTTGCGTTTTCTGTGGCATTGTATTTTGTGCTTTCTGTTACTTGTTCTGTGCACCTGAACTGTGCTTTAGTTAGTTTGTCTTGTCCAGTGCCTTCACGGAAAGAACCATGTGATTTATTTGTCTTCCATGCAGATGAATGTTGAAAAGCTGAAGAAGATGGCAGGTGCTGTGCGCACCGGGGGGAAGGGTAGCATGCGCAGGTTCTTATTCTTCACCTAGACTTATTCAAGATGATCTGTCAACAGTTGTGCAGAACTGTGCTTTCTTGTTAGTGTCGTCGTGTGGGTACATACATCTCTGTTGCATTCTTATGCGTGTGCGTATTGACTTATGTAGTGTAATTACTCTTTTGGTTTAACAAGACCATCTGTGGCAATTACCTTCATTTATGTGTGCTTGTTATTCTTCAGAAGGTGCATTTGCCTTCTATCATTTCTTACCTACTATGGTACTGTGAGAAGACTTATGCAATTTAACCTGCTATAATCTGCTACGACCTAAAATGATTGAAAAATGATTTTATAGTCCACATCATGTGCTACTCATGAACTTGCTGCAAATCAGCAACTATGCATGCTGGTGCTGTCATATACAATATGCTACCCATGATGTTATAGAATTGATAGCAGGCTAGAAACCTCATGGATTATACTCATAGTGAGGTTTGATGGCAGGAAGAAGAAGGCAGTCCACAAGACTACAACCACAGATGACAAAAGGCTTCAGAGCACCCTGAAAAGAATAGGAGTGAACACCATCCCTGGTATTGAAGAGGTCAACATCTTTAAGGATGATGTTGTTATTCAGTTTGTGAACCCTAAAGGTGAGATAATCTAGCACTAAATTATCAGTTCTACAAAACTAGTTATCCACTTACTTTTTTTTTTCTAACATTGCTTTTTTGGTTCCACTGCAGTGCAAGCTTCAATTGGTGCTAATACATGGGTGGTCAGTGGAACTCCACAGACAAAGAGTATGTTCTTCGTGATATCTGATTAAGTAGTTTCTGTTAATATTTTCTTAATAGCTTAATATTGTTATTTCTGTTGTATGCTGACTCTCTACTTAGCTAGATAGCAATGATGTGTGATGTCTTATATTCACTGTCACATCGGCAGCTGATTCCTTGTTTCACACGCTTTTTGTTCAATTCATTTGTTATGCAAGGAGAAATTAGTTATGAACTTCTTTGTGCTAAGTTCACTTACCATATTCTTACGTTTGCCTATTCTTATTTGAACAGAGCTGCAAGATCTGCTTCCATCCATCATCAATCAGCTTGGTATGTTTCTCTTTACCTGTTGAATTTAAAGTATATGGAACTGTTGAAATGTCTTGTATTATTGTCTTACTGTCCCCACCTTTTTGCTCAGAAGTACTGAAATATTGTATGTAGCTATTACTTATGAGCACCTTAATAATGTTCTCTCGGAACTGATTTTGGTTTAACTTCAAATTGTTCCTGTTCAGGTCCTGACAACTTGGACAACCTGCGGAGGCTTGCGGAGCAATTCCAGAAGCAGGCCCCTGGAGCTTCAAGCGCTGAGGCTGGTGCCAGCACAGGTGCTGCTCAGGACGACGACGACGACGTTCCCGAGCTTGTCGGTGGAGAGACATTTGAGGAGGCTGCTGAAGAGAAAAAGGAGTCGTCATAATTTTGTTGCGTGCCTGCTCTTGTGAAGGGTTTATAAGTCAAACATTGCCATTAGAAAAACACCCCTGTTGAGAACTCTGACCTACCTTATTTGTGCCCGCAGTCCGGTTTTGTCATGTACAAGAATCCGGTTGGATGTGTTGGTGGGATCTTACATGAAGTATGCCTCTTTTTGCTACCCGTAGTTCTCATTGCTTTGTGTGCTTTTGTGACCTCTGGCTCACCAGTCACCATTGCCCTGGTTTTCCGAGTTTCTGACGTGTGGTTGAAGTCACGCTGAAGGTTAAGGTTATACTTCAGCCTTGGTTTCATGATTTATGGAGATGGGATACCAGATTACCAGTTCACCTGTCATTTATTTTCCTCTTGGCTGCAGAAAATGTATCTTGGTTTCTTGCTGCCATAGTGCCAGCCCTTATCCTTATCCTACTTCACGTAGCTGCTACTCGTTGAAATGTTGGAAACATTATTGTTCAGCATAGACCGGTAGCCGCAGGAATCCCTTATCCTGTTGACAGCAAACACGTCTGATGCTGAAGTAGCAGTGAACTCAGGCCTGATGCTGAAGTAGCAGTGAACTCGGATTGGAGGTGAAAGTTGCTATTGGGAAGCGTGCTCTGTGAGAACACGTTTTTCAATGCGTAAGTTACGGGTAAAAGTTGCCGAACTAAACAGGGTGTAACAGCGAAGCCGCCGAATTGATTGCCCAAACATCGAGAGCAGCAACCTACGACGTCATGTCACCTCCTGGGAACGGTAGGCGCGCGCCATGGACTTGAACACGACACGACACACCGCGTCCTCGCGGGCGCAGCAAACGGAGAGATCCGGGCGGTGGCCATCGGCAACATGGAGCGGCCGGGCTCTAGGCAACCCGGAGGAGCTGATCACCAACAAGGCAGAGGCACCAACCTCGTTTGCAGTTCGGCGAATTCCCTGCCCTGAGCGCAACATGGCGACAGGCACACATGTGCTGATCAATTCGTTAGCCTACGGTGTCGCGCGCTTGGCGCGATCTCCTCCTCCGTCGCCTCCAGAAACACTCGTGCCCGAAAAATAATCCGTTTTCAGAGTCATGGGCTCAACTTACTCGCTATGCTCTTGTGGCTTTATGGTCTCCGATACCACGCATGTGCTCGGGCCATGTCTTCGAGGACTCCGTCCCGTCCCTGGTCCCTGCGCATATGCATGTACGTGATGACATTTTTTCAGAACGATCCAACTGTGAACTGTCCAAGCACGAGGTGATACACATACGACTCTGTAGCGTTCCTGTCATAACTCATAAGGTTTCAGGACTCCTATAGCACAAGTGCAACCGTGCTGCAATTCCACTGTCTCACATGCCTACAGAAGTACAGAATCGATGGGCGATATCTTTGATCACTGTTCCGTGGACGAGGTGAAATGGATGAGGCGATGAGCACTTGAGCAGAACCGAGCCGGAGTTTTGTTTACTGCCAAGTCAAACTTTTGTTTGCCCCGGAGATATTGTGACCATCTCCTTTGATTAATCCATGTTGACGCCATCTATCTTCTCCCGATAAATTGCTGATCTCACACACCTTCCGAATCTGCCGACGTATCAGAAAGGAAATGCATGTCCAATAAGAACTGACGAGAGGACTTTCAAATAAAATACACGGATCGCACAGTTGACGGTTCTTGCCATTTGGTTGCCGACTCGCCGTTGGCACAAACCCGCTGCAGCGTCTGCGTGCGCCCTAAATACTTTTCACCAACTGACACGTTGATGCAATGATGCTGAAACCAAGTCCAAAAACTTGAACCGTTCATGAGCACAGCCGCGATCGAGGCGGCGGGCCAGGCGTGTGCGCGAGCTTGCCTCTTCCAATTGGAACGGCCACGACTGTCGAATTAGCGTCCAAGTCTCAACAACTGTGGCTTACAAGCGAGGACGCTTGTCACGGACTCTCGGTTCGGTGATCCGTGAGGGGGGAAAAAAAACTCAGAGACGATCAGTATGAGGTCAAAACACATGAGCATGTGAGGGAGCACGAGCTGATCCAGGCAGCGCGGTGTGTTAATCCTTCAGATAACCATTGACTTTGCCTAGGTATGTGATTTAGTTAAGCCACGGGCATGCGTTCAGAAGATGCATAGATAGCCGTTTTTTCTTTCACAACTAAAAGAAAGAACAAAGAGGAAATTTGTCCTCCAAATGTAAATCTTATCTGCTTGATAAGCTCTCAAATTCTAAACAAAGCTGCGAATAACGGCTTTCCTTGAAAATTGAGCTACGTAGTTGTTCATGAATGGACTGGCAAACATGTATATATATTTTGGGTACAAGTGTCTTCACTTAACTGAAGATTAGGTGCGTACACTTGAAGGAGTCAGCACCGTTTCAACGGGGACCAAATGGCACAAGAAACCGGATATGGTCCGGCAAGCCACGATCGATGTGCTCTGGATTTGGCGCGTTTGTTTATCCTTTTCTTGCAACCGCTCACAGAATAGTTTATCCGCCGGGGTCGGTATGGTCGATGCTTCAGATACTTCGGGAGGTCAGAGGTCGGGGCATACGCGGGGGGTATGAGAGCGACACCGATCGGATCGGAGCTTTTCTGGCCTTGCTTGGCGCTTGTCCGGCGAACCCGATGCAGCAGGACGCGGGCGAGACCGTCCCGTAGCGACTTGTTCGCTCGTAGCGTGAAAACGACTAGGATTCATACTCGGACTCGAGAGTCTCAGACACGCCGGTTCTCTCCCGTACGGCAGGGAAACTCTGACGAAGCTGCTCGAATTTTGACGGCTTCGATGGTGCACCGAAAAAAAAAAAGATGTCGTCACCTCGCCGGCCGGAGCTATCGCCGTAGTCCGTAGACACATATGGCTCCTTCACCACTGCTCCTACTACACTGATGTACTTGATCGCCGGCCGTTTCTCGGCTGTGACGGGGAAGCCGACGCGTGCACCTCGAACGTGTCCGGGAGTAAGGCCAGACATGAACGCTCTCTAATTTCCAATCGGGCCTATACTGCCCTGCCGTCCCGTGTCCTGTACGATAGTTGGGAGTGAGTGGCACGGGCGCATGACTCGGAGATCTGCCCGTACCAGGCGCCAGTTTCTGGCGACTTGAATGTCCACTGCCAAAGTCCAGTAGTCCAGCACATACCACATACAGGTCCATACATACAAGTCAAGCGTCAGGCGTATACGTAGCCCGTACCGTAGCACGTCGTCGCTCGGCTCAGTGCCTCCAATCCCGCCGCGTACGGCGGCGGAGCGTGGCCGGGCGAGAGCGAGACACCGGCACACCACACGCAGGAACCCGCGCCGTGCCGGCGCCGCTCCGACCCAACGCGGACGCGGCGCCAAACTCCCCGGCGGAAAACGAAAGAAACCAACCGAGATCGGCGCGCCAGTCACACGACCCCCGCCCCGCCCGGCCCGGCCCGGCCGTCAGTCACTCGGACTGGTCCTCAGCCTCACGCTCCGGGGCTGACCGACCGGCTGAGCCCCGCCCGTTGAACACTTCGCGGGAGCGCACGCACCCACGCCGGTTTTGTCCGGCCCCGCGCGTCAGCGCCCTGTGTGTGTGGGCGCAGGCGCGCACCGGCACCGCGTCCACGCTCGGACCCCGTCGTGGGCGTGGCGCAGCGCATCCCGCGGCGGTTCTTAAACCCCCTGCCCCTCGCTCGCCTCGCCGCGGAGACCCAAATCCCAAATCCGGTTACGCAGCCAGCCAGGAGATACCGTTCCGTCCCGTCGCGTTCGGATCCGTCGCGTTCGTTCGTAAACCCAGGCGCGCCCCGGGAGCCGAGAGGGAGGGAGAGAGGAGGAGCGCGATGGGTGAGGAGACCCTCGTGGCCATGCCGCTCGCGCCCCACCACCACCAACACCATCACGCCCGCCTCGACGCGCTCCCCCAGCACGTCGCCCCCGCGCCGCCGGCACCGCCTCAGGAACAACCGCAGGCGCCTCCGCCCGAGCCACTCGTTGCCGACAGGGACGAACTGGATCGCGGCGTCGTTGAGCCGCCGGCGCGGGTCGCGGCGGCGGCCGCCGGGGACGTGTACTACGCGCGCAAGATGCTGCAGGGCGTGGTGCTCCGCCCTTCGCCACACCTGCCGCAGCCCGAGGCGCCGCCGGGCCTGGCCAGGGCGCTCTCCGCGCCCGCGCCTCACGGCCACGCGGAGGAGGATCCGGAAGAAGGGAAGCAGAGGTCTGTGGACCGCTCCGTCTCCGCGAACTCCGCCGCCGTTGTGGATGTAGCGTCCATCGGGCGGTTCTTCCGCGACCGCCGCGACGTGCTGTCCTCGGCCATCACCCGCCGCATCTCGTCGCTCAAGGAGCCCACGCCGCCTGCCACGGCCGGGGTCGACACCTTCGGCGTGCAGGAGATCCACCTGCCCAACGTGAAGGTCACGGTTCGCCTCAAGGACGCGATCGCCGCCGACGCCGCCGAGGACGACGTCGGGTATTCCTTCTCGGGTGGGCACATCAAGGGCCGGGTGAGCTTCTTCTCCCGCTCGGGCTGCCGCGACTGCGCCGCCGTGCGCGCCTTCTTCCGGCAGTCCGGCCTGCCCTACGTGGAAATCAACCTGGACGTGTTCCCGGAGCGCGAGGCCGAGCTGGCCTCCCGCGCGGGCGCCGCGGCCCGCGTGCCTCAGATCTTCCTCAACGAGAAGCTCCTGGGCGGTCTCGTGGTGCTCAACTCCCTGCGCAACAGCGGCGAGTTCGAGCGCCGCGTGCGCGACCTCGCGGGGCGGCGGTGCCCGGACTCGGCGCCCCGGGTGCCCGTGTACGGGTTCGACGACGACGCCATCGGCAAGGCGGAGGAAGAGGCCGAGGACGCCATGGTGGGCATCGTGAGGGTGCTCCGGCACCGGCTGCCGATCCAGGACAGGTTCGTGAGGGTGAAGCTCGTCAAGAACTGCTTCTCCGGCGCCGACATGGTGGACGGCATCGTGAACCATCTGGAGTGCAGCAGGAAGAAGGTGAGCCGCCGCGCCGTCCTAGATTGCCATTTGCTGCTGCTTCATCGTTTGACTTTTTACTCGCATCGGCTCGTGCTGCTTGATCTTTGTTTATGCATGGATGAATATAGTGGTCGCGGACTAGTTAATGAGGTGCCTGGTTGGAAATAGTTGGCGGGTGCGGGGGGTGAGTGCCATTTGTCCCCATTAATGTGTTAGCACCCGTAATTCCTTCATTAAGTTAGGCAGCCGTCCTGCGCTGGTGGGATTTTGGGTCGAACCTCACTGCTTGAATTCAAACGCAGCTTGCGTAGCCTTAATTATGGTGGTGTAGTAGAATACATTTGCTAACTTATTAAGAATATACATAAATAAACGATTTATCTAGATGGCGGCGACAATGCAAAATGGCAATTTGGCATGAAGTCCAACCAAATTTTAGTGTTCCTATTAGGTTAGGCCATGTATGGAATCAGTGCATCACGGCAAAGATCAATCACGCATATGAGGCGTGTGTCCCTCCATGAGAGGTGCTGGTAATGGGTAAGACGGTAATCCTTTAAGCACAGGCCTGTTGAAATTCCAAGGGGTTTGCCGAAAAAAAATAGAAATTTTGGCTGAAAGAAATATGCGGATTACGGAGAAAGCGAGGGGGGCCGGACGCAAACTCGCCCTAGGATCACGTGTGGCGGGCGTGCGGGGGGGCGCGTTACGTGCTGCCGTGCCGAAACCGTTCCGCGGGGCGGGTCCCCCCTCTCCCCGATTGCCCTGCCCGCTCGACCTTGTTTTCCCGCGCCGCAGGGGGGGTGGGCTGTGGCCTGTGGGGCGTGGGCACTTGGCAGCAGAGGCGGCCCGGAACGGAACGGAAAGGAGCGGAGCGGAGCGGAGCGCGACGACACCCACATGTCATGGTGGCGTGAGTGACTGCGTGAGGACCGATCGATTTGTTTTGCTCGGCCGGTTGGTCCGTTGCGGCCGGGCCCCACCAGCACGAAACTCGCCCGTCGATCGCGTCCGCGCCTCGCGCGCACGCCTTGACCAATCCTAGGCCGAATCTGGCATGCAATTTTTGAGTCTTGACTAGGATGATCGGAGCCGGTCGTGCATGTCAGTACAAGTGACATGAGATTGTGTGCCGACCACGTTGCTGGTATAGGAGCACAGTACTACAGTTGTTAGTTGTTACCCTCCGTTTCAAATTGTAAGTCATTCCAAAATTCTTAGAAAGTTAAAGCATTAAGTTTGACCAAGATTTTACACTAGAGTACAAACATGTAGCATACGAAATAAGTATATCATTAGATTCTTGGTAACATATATTTTTATAATAAATTTGTTCGATGCAAGAACTTTTTGTGGTCCTCTCTATAATTTTGGTCAAACTTAAAATAGTTTGACTCTCTAAAACTCTTAAAATGACTTACAATCTGGAAAAGGGAGTACTGCTCACGCGGTCACACCGAGAAACGGTGCTAGCCCGATGCAATGCAACCTTCGTGACTGCTACCACCACCGCCTCTGGTTGGCCTACGTGCTAGGAGATTTTATTCCCGGCACAAAACTTCTGGTTCGCCTAAGTTTGAATGATTAACTGGGAAGAAATATTTTCGGACCATGAGTAGCAACCAGGCACGTGTTGGGGCGGTGCTAATTCGGTTACAATATAGTACTGTACTGGCATTAGGAGACAATATTTATTCAAGTGCTGAGTGAAAGGCTGGGACCGGGACCTTATGATTTGCTCTTAAGAGTCTTAGTGGATGAACCGTAAGCAGAGGGCAAGTTCGTCGAGTCGTTGGTGCTTAAGCACCGACCCAACAAATGATCGGGTGGGCTCTCCTAATTTTTCTTACCGAAATTTGACTTCGGTTCGCGTTGCTGTCCCTGTCGTAATCGCTGTCATGGTTGCATCGCCACCACCTGATGGATTTTTCGGCGTGCAGATTCAGATTATCGTGCCTGTTTTGGATAAGAATGTGGTGCTAAGGTTGAAGCGTTTCGTATGTGTTGATTTCGTCAGCATATTATTTTCTTGCCTGAAGAACTCAGTTGCGTGTTTTATCAAACCAAACGAGACAGCAATCTCATGGCCAATACGTCAACATGGCTGAATTGCAAATCAGGATTAACGAGACCATCAACTGTTCTTTGCACCCTAACAACAGTCAACTGACGGTTAAGTAACGTTGTTTGTCATCAGGCCTTGTCGCTGAGCATACAAAATATCTTCTTCAACTGTGCTTTTTTTTGGATAAAGAACTGTACGTACTCAGTAATTTATTTCAACCAAGGGAAACCCCTGTGTCTCTCCTCATTTTGTGTCCCCAAAAAAATATACTGAATGTTTCTTAGGGCACGCCATTTTCTTGGAGTAGCATTTAAATGATTAATTTTAGTTCAGAGAAAACCCTGAGCTCAGGATGAAATCATCCACCGTTTGTGCACCCTTGCTCTAAGATCAGAGTAGCAACTCACAAGCTAAGCAACTGCTTTGTTTGTAGGCAGTGGAGATCGGCAAGGAGCTTGCAAGAAAGCACTTCATCCACCATGTCTTCAGGTTAGTGCACCATTCATCCATAGCAGTCACCAGACATTCAGCTCGATCGCGACCTGCTGGCAAATTGCAACGCCATTTAGCTCACGGGTCGATGATACCGTGTTGTGTGCAGGGAGAACGACTTCGAAGACGGTAACCAGAACCTGTACCGGTTCCTGGAGCACGACCCTGCCGTCCCCAAGTACTACAACTTCCGGGGCTCCACAAACGACGGCGAGCCCAAGCCAGCGGCCGCTGTCGGGCACAGGATGACCAAGATCATGCTCGCCATCCTTGAGGCCTACGCCTCCGAGGACCGGCTCCACCTCGACTACAGCCGCATTGCTGCCAGCGAGGAGTTCAGAAGGTGGAAATGCAGCAGAGTCTTGCACTACTCAGAATTTCTGGAACACATCAGTTTGGTGGCAATGGCAATGCCAGTCGGTCGCTGACGATCTCTCTTTGTTGTGTTTCAGGTACGCGAACCTGGTGCAGGACCTCCAGAGGGTGGACATGGCCGCGCTCCCCGCGGAGGAGCGGTTGCCGTTCTTCCTGAACCTGCACAACGCGATGGCCATCCACGCCGTGATCCGGGTCGGCCAGCCGGGGGCCGTCGACCGGCGGCCATTCTTCTCCGACTTCCAGTACATTGTCGGTGGGCACCCGTACTCCCTCGCGGCCATTAGGAACGGCATCCTCAGGGCCAACCGGCGGCAGCCATACACGCTGGCCAAACCGTTCGGCTCGAACGACAGGAGACTCGAGGTACGACCGCGTTTCAGTTCAGTTGCCATTCAGCGCTGCAGTTCTGCAAAATGCTCCGTCAGGTGTAATGATAATCATGGGTACTGATTACTGAATAATGGTGCAGCTTGCGCAACGGAGGGCGAATCCGCTCGTGCATTTCGCGCTGTGCGACGCGACGCGGTCGAGCCCGATCGTGCGGTTCTACACGACGCAGGGCGTGGAGCCGGAGCTCCGGCACGCGGCCAGGGAGTTCTTCCTCCACGGCGGCGTGGAGATCGACCTCGAGAGCCGGACCGTCCACCTCACCAGGATCGTCAAATCGTAAGAGCTCTCCTCCACTTCTCCTGTGATCTTGTCAGGTCTCTCTGCTTCAGTTCGTGTTTGTCCACGGGTTCAGTGCAGCTCCTGTGATCTTAATTCTCAAGGAGAGGTCAAGAACTCAAGATCATGATCGATGTGGTGTTTTTTCAGGTACAGCACTGACTTTGGGCAGGACAGGGACATCCTCCGGTGGCTCCTCAACTACCTGGACCCGACCAAAGCCGGGCTCCTGACACATCTGCTCAACGACGGCGGCCCGATTAACATCTCCTACATGAACTACGACTGGTCCTTGAACGTCTGAGCAGAATTCGTCCGGCCAAGTCTAGTTGTGCGTAAATTGGTGAAGCTTGGGGGGACTGCCACGACCCACGGTACAGTCAGAGTTGCAGTCAGTTGGATTGGCGATTGGCAAATGACCAATACGACGAATCACTGAGCAATGTCATAAGGACATGGAGCTTAATCAGTAGAGGAAGCCTAGAGATGTATATAGCATTGTGAGCTCCAATAGGGAAAGAAAAATGTGTAGATTTATGTGGCAGCACCGTTCGGCCAGGTGTCGTACTGATGAGGTGTGTACGCGTTGGGTAATGAAGTGAAGTGATGCAGAACATTTTGAAGTTTGATGGTATATGTGCATTTATGCACTTTTTTGAGACTGGTCTGATACTGGTAGCGATGGGTCAGTCTGAAAAGTTGGACGATATTGCTGTTTCTCCCATCATAAATTCATAATCAACCTATAGCAAAACATTTTTTTTAATATGGCTGAGCACATGTTTCGTTGAGAGCGTCGGAAACATACACACACATGCGTGGTGATTTGAGTTTTGAAAGGGTGTGCGTTTTCAATTTTCTTCCTTTTTAGGTAATATTCCTTCCCTTTTAAAATATATGATGTTTATGACCATTTTAAACTAATCGGCCCGTTTTATGCACCATAGTTTGAAAATGAAGTACATAGTGAAGTCCTAAAAAATATAAGTCAAATACTATCTCTTAGGCTCCGCAATGAGTTGGGGATGTTGGGCTGGATTGCGGCCCATGGGTAGTCGGGTTAACCTGGATGTTAAAAGTTTGATTGTGCTTTTGTGTTTCTTTAGTTTTCTTTTGT
>JAZFNS010020007.1:35367680-35378243 GCA_037127165.1 Alloteropsis angusta | reverse complement strand
GTATTCCCATAATTCTGTGACCAAATAAGAAACATATGTTTTGACAATATTTTCTTCAAAAAGGAGACTATCAATTGCATCAATTTTTAATATAAAATTTGATATAGGAGAGTGTTTGGTTCATGTCTTTCCAGAAGCCTTAAGGTAGTGCAAAAGAAAACTCAACAGGATCTTACAACATACCTCTTCCAAACGACCAGATGGCAGCGCCCCTGTTNAAGGCAGCAATCATTATTCTAGTAAGGGTTGCACCACGCTGAAGTACAATTGTGTTAATAAATTCTCTGTAATTTCCCCCATCAGATGAGTTTGGAAGGTCAAAGACGTCAGATAGAAAAGACAATATCGATTTACAGGCTTCCCTGTTACATACAAGTTAGGGAACAACATTAGACTTAAAGACCGTAAAATGGAACACAGTGAACAGAAATGTCATTTTCATAGATAAAGCATTTGACCAAGACTACTAGATGCTCAAAGTCGGATCAACTCTGAAATGCTTTTGAGATATAACAAAAATGGCCGTGTTGTTCTGTATATAGAGCATTTCAGAGTTAACTCAAGCATGTTAGTCTTCCTCAAATGTAATATCCAGGCCATTACCTGTGCTGTATAGTTATACCAGCCATTGCACAGTCAACCAATCTTTGAAACATTTCTGTAGGTACAAAAAGATTCGGACAGTAACGAATACATCTTGATGCTAACAGATAGCAATCATCAGCTATATCTGGTCGAGCTGTAAAATCCTGAAAATGTTGATAGTGCAATTTAGTAAACTTTTGTGTTCCCGATCTGTTACTGTCACCTAAGAGGCTAGGAGTGAAAGCAAGAATAATTACTTGAATTGTTCTAAGAAGCTGCACTGTATGGCTGAAAAGTATTTGTATCAAGCTAGTAAGATAATCGGCACAAGATGGATCAGACCCAAATATCTGCAAAGAAAAGAATTGTCAGAGGAAAAAAATACAGTTTCAATTCATTACTTGATTCTGTAAAAATAAATCAACCTTGATAACTTCACTAGATAAGTAAAGGAAGCAAGACTGCTTGTGTTGTTGGTAAAGAGTTTGGATTTCTTCAAGCATTGCACCGATGGTCATTCCCATTGCCCTTCCACATGTCCTTACCTTCACCCAGAAAAAGCATGTTAGCATAAGCCAGCAGATAATGAATATCCGGATGGTAAAGAATCAACCACAAGAGATATGTGTAATCTGCTAAATTGCTCTCCCTAGAAGTGAAAAGCGCAAATTTATAGAAATTGGGCTTATTTGCAATCTCCTCCTACTCCATTATCATGGGCACAACTTTTATAGTGCGCAATAATAACCCAAACAGAAGTCTACAAAATACAAAGCCCAGAATTTTTCAGGTAATGCATGTTAAGCTGAAACTAGCAAGCTATGCGGTAGCCCTTGCTCCACGCTACTCAGAAAGCATCAGATACATTTTCATTGCAGTTTTCAGTCAAACATTTAAACCAACATCAGGAACCAGAGGTCCAGAGTTATTTAAACTACATGTCTGACAAAAGATAATTGTCCCATAATGCATTCCTGATCGTAATTGAATCAGACTTGAGCAGAACTTATACCAAACAATTAGTAACCGTGCATAGATAAGTCATCATGAACTTACAGCAAATTTGCAAGATCGGCATATTGACTCCATGGTCCGTGTATCCCACGCTCGCCTGTTGACCAAAGTATTTTGATAAATTAGGTGTTGACAAGATCATTCATGTATGCAACAGTATAAGAACTTGTGTCAACTCCATGGTACCACACTTACTGATCAAAGATACTTTTGAGTGTCGGCCAATATTTGTGTACAGCTTCAGCAACTACGTCAGGATGTTTCACATTACTGGAACAATTTGGAGGATTGAGTAAACAAACATATTTTTTGATGGAAGAAATTTACATTTGGAAGGCTACCACCTGAAAATGCTCGACAAACGGTCTATATGTACAGTTAACTGACGAGCAGGGACTTGTTGAAGAACTTGATCACCTTGCTGTATTAGCACCTTTTATCAAAGCAAACAAATTAGAATGGGTACAACTAGCCAAGCCCAACTGAATATAAAAAAAATGTACTTACTTGCAAGGGATTTATTACTGGCTGGCAGATTAATTCCAGGGCTGTTCTAGCAGATTCTGGTGGAAGCGTCGTAATAACCACACTGATCAAAGTGTATCAAAATGCAAAAGTATGTACGGTGAGTACTGGGGGCAACCAAAAATGTTTATGAACTTAGCTAAACTGGATTGAATGAATTACCTTAGGGCTTCAACCAAATGCAACGAGTCCTCTGAAGAAACTTTATAACCACCAACTCCACTGACTGCAATATGGTATATCTGGAAGAGGCCATCCAAGGACCCTGAGAACTTTCTCCTACAATCTTATATCAGTAAACAAGGATAAATTAAACAAACAGTAAATAATTTATGGCATCAATTATCAAAACATAACTCTGAGCAAAATTTAGAACAAGCACAAACTTTAGGTCTCCTCACACTACCCAATGGAACCTCAGGATTTGCCACCAGATGTGATCACATGTCAGTGAGGCAATGGTGTGACAGTCATGAGTGCCAATTAATAGAATGGCCCATCTCGATTTTTAATGCAGTTACAGGCAATAGCTCAACAATACCGAGCTGGACTTTCTTTTACAAAGACGGTGATTCTGAAACAGATGCGCAAAGAAAAGACGATGCACAGTAGATGCTAATACATACCTTCACATATATACTTGAATGCCATAGAAGCAGCAGCAGCTGTATCCTCTGATGTACTCATGCCCTTATTGAGAATATCAACTAAAGGTGGGAGAATGGGTAATTCAACTGGCGCAGCATCAATCCATTTTGAAAATGCTCCAATGGTCGAACAAACTGCAAGTATATTTCAGATATTGTGATAAGCAGTCCAGGTAATCATTCCTTGCACGGTTATTATTCAAAAGCAGGTAAGAACAACCAATAACTAAGTTAAAAAAATCTGTCACTAAGAACAAGTCTCTAACTTTTCATAAACACTATTATCTTAACAGGGAGCTAGAATAAAATAAAAATAGCACAAATCACAACTACTTCGGAACAATCTGCAAGGTGAACAGCATACCTGTTTGCAGCAACTGCTCATGGTGAGGAAGGGAGGGAAGCAGTGACATAACCTTTAGAAAACAATTACAGCATAGTCAACACCAAATAAGAAACCAGTGCAAACAACAGCAGGAAATTCATGTTTCAAGCACAGAAGGTAGCTTTTCAGAGGAAGGTGTTGTAGATAATCTAGTTGAGAAAGAACTCCAACCAATAGCAGGACACTCAATATGCCATCCATACCTGTGGTAAAATTTCTCTCTCTTCAATTGAGACTGATTTAGCAATCGCTTGTATACAGAACAGGGCAGCCTCTACAGGTTGCCACTTGGGGTTCTGCTGGTTGTTGCAGCTTGCATATGCCTAAAATATACAAGTGTAAAACTTTATTATTGAGAACTTTAAGAAACTTACTGTGCAAATCTGCGCAGGCTAGTCAATTTGTGTTATGGCAAATGGGCCAGCCTAGCATGGAGTATTAGAGTCACCAGTCAGCAGCAACAGCTAAGGGATAATGTTTGTAGTTTGTTAGGAGATAAGGTCCGTTAGTTATTTGGATAAGATTTGTTAGGAGTGTTATGGCAAGTGGGCCAGCCGCAAGCCTAGGCCCACGAGTACTGTAGCTCGTGAACAGTACCACGAGGGGAATAAGATTGGTTTGTTAGGTCATTAGAGATAAGGTTATTTAGATTAGATTGGGTATACTAGGTAGCTGGCTATTTACACAGCCACACCATCCATTGTAATCAAGCAAGAAGAACCCTAAAAGTAGTCAGAGCCTCCATAGGGAGGGCAACGAACTGGTTCTTCGTGCTATCCCAATATTTTCCATAACAAGGCGCCTAGTCTATAAAGGCAGTCAACAAGACCTAGGTTAGGCAAGCAAGGACCCTAAAAGTAGTCAGAGCCTCCAACGGGAGGGCGACAAATTGGTTATTTGTGCTGTCTGTTATTTACCACATCAGATTGAAAAACAACTGAGGTCTAATGTTAATAGCAATAACCATTATGCCGTTGCTAAGGAGACATGCGTTGAAACCAAGAGCAGAAGATGAATAACCAAAAGCTTTGCAATTGCATGTTCTCTTGTGTATGAATTATCAACCACACAAGCACAGAGGTGAATAAAGAAGCGAAAGTATTATACATGCTTTTTCCATGTAATGTTCATTCATTATACCCCGAAAATTAGATTAACAAATTGGATGGACAAACTCCACATTATCTGCAATTCATGATGCATTCATGCACACAGCTGTAACCTGTAAGGAATGCAGCAGCCACAGTATGCATGCGCCCATTAATTAAAATTTAAAACTACCACCATTGGATTGAAATCAAGAAAATTTTAATATCAGATCTTACATATTTAGGAGATGCATAATTTACATACTTATGAAAGGGTCAGCCTTTATTGAAGAGACTCGTTTACATACATCCTTCATATAAATTATGTAGTTATAATCTAGAATTGTTCATAAATGTTTAGACCTTACTCAAGCAACCCACCGCATAGTGTGGTCAATACACTATTGACATCTAAATAAGGTGTCAGTGGTGTGCAAATACTATGTTTGATTTGCAAGCTCTTGGAGTACTACTGAGCAGTAATTAGGCCGAAAATTCAATATCCACAAAATAGAGGCCACAGAACCTATGATGGAATAATCATTCTGTCTAAACTTATACGGAGAGTTGGAGAAATAAAATTATAGTCCTAATAAGAGGAAAAACCTTCTAGAGAAGAAACTGCTGTGGTAGTAATGAGCACAAGGTGCAAAAGTAACCAAGAAACTAAACAAACTTCAAAATTCGTTGAGGAAGAATGCCAAGCCAGCAAAGAGAGAAATAGTTGGAGTCACCTGAGCTAGCATCGTGGATAGTACTTTTAGTGTTGAATCACCCCCAAGAACATCGGTTGCATCAAGTAACACATCACTAACAGCTGAAAAAGAATGTTCCTAATTATGTTTTACATCTGTACTGCAACAAAAAAAGGCAAAATGGACAGATGAAACCAGATGAAAGAAATCAGGTAATGTACCATATCTAACATGTCTGAAATCCCTGCGATCTTCCTCTGAAAAGGTGTGGTAGTCCTCAGGGTATTCAACTCGGGAACTGACCTGATCCAGAGATCAAAAAATATTTGAAATCAGACACGTGAAATGAAATAACTTGCTGGACTTTGCTGCTTCCATTACATGACAGATTATACAAAGACATACTAACAATCTGCATTCCTCGAATACATACCAGAGACACCAGAGTTTCAAATCGAGGACGGAATATTTGCAATCTTCTGTTTCTCTCAGCTTCAATTGCCACCTCAGATTCATATGATACATAAGACTCCCTAAAATATGTGAAGCACTGAGTACATTATTTCTCAAGTAAAGCACATGATGTTCAATCAGGTTAGGAACTACCTCCTGATCAGGTTACGCTTAAGACGGTGCCAGAAATTAAAAGTCATAGAGGAAATGTCGAATTCCTCATGAGAAGTAACTTCTAGCAGTGCGTTCACAATTTGAATGGAGTCATCTGAACCTGTTAAAGCTCAAACATTAAAAGTAAATGAAAAGTTCATGGCAAGAGAAGAATCTCCAATGGTATAATCCAAGAAATTTACCTGCTGCAATCAAGTCAACATAGGATTCACCCATGTCTGCATATAAACGAGCAATAGCTTTTACATCTTCTTCATCCTGAAAATGTGAAAAAAGACAAGCAAAAATCCACATGAATGTCTGCATATTTACCAAGAATTCAAGGTACAAACATATAAGATACAAAGTTAGGATAAAAGAAGTAAATAAGTAAATATAATATTACATGTTGCTGCTAATGTTTCCGAAGTTACAGGCACTGCTTAAAAAATCAGTGAAGTTTTAAACACTGTTACATAGGCACTAGGCATCAACTCACTCCTGCCTCATCTAACACTTTTTTAAACACTTACACATGACATTAAGTGAACTTTCAGAGTGAAAACCAAGTCAAATAACAACTACTCGCGGAGCTTTCCCTATCTCTTTCCACACCCCTAAACTTCGACTCTTTTTGCAACATTTACCATCTATCTGGCTGGGCTACTCTCTCTTTTGGCCGATACTAAATCCGACTTCATTACCCATGGCACATCCGCTCAAGGAAAAAATGGTGCAGCCATCTGATTTAGCATAATGCCAAATCAGCCATAAATCAGAACAAGCCAAACCACTAGCACGATCCAACAGCCATGCTGCATTCGTCACCGCCACCCCAACTCCTGGGTCAGCGATCAGGGCCACACTGGCTGAGGGATACCCAAACCCATCCCCTCCCCCCGAAGTCTGAGTTGATGCGATAAAGGATATGAGATAGTGGGTCAGAGGTGGTCTGTTCCGAGCGGATCTTCATCTACCACAGCAGTGAGAAGATAGACGGAGAGCATAAGGGGCGATGAATGCCAAAATGGTATGTAACAGCATAATAGCCCATTTTCAACGCAACAGCAGCACCATCAGAAAAGCAACAATGATATAGTGAACTGGTAATTTTAATAAGAGGATCTTCACTAGGACCCAACTGTTCAGAATATTTTAAAAGCTCATTACTATTAGTGAACTCAAATTGAAAGCATACGATTGATTGCTTCAGAAACGAAGTTAAAACGGACCTTCAAAGATGCACTAAAACAGTTTGGTTTAGACAGGAAACCGTGGATTCAGAAGGTAAAATAACTTTACCAGCCCAGTTACAAAAACAAATCGTTATAGTTTTTTCTATGTGCCTAATGAGTAATGAAAAATAACTAAAAGAGGGCTAGAACAACTCATTACTAATTTAAATAAAAGTTCCAGCAGAAATCAGATTTTTCCTGAATCACCAACGATGCATGGCGACTGAAGACACATTAACAATCAAAACATGATCAAGGGAAACTCAGTAGATAGATGTATCAATCGTCCATGCATAATATGGTCATACATGCATACCTTAGATGGATCTTTCAGCTGCGCTTTCAGACCCATAATATGAGGGACAAGAATTTGAATCAGCGGCATTTGTTCAGCAGTAGTACCAGAGCCATGAGGTACAGTAGCATGTATCAGTTCAGATGTAACTGGAAATTCAAAGGTTAACTATATCAGTGAACTTCCAATAAAACCATATGCATGAGAATGACTTGACTAATGACTAGTCATCTTAGGAGTTATTAGCTACTGCCATTCACAGTTATAGCAGCTCATAGTGTTGGTTTGGCCAAGCCTAGCTTACCACATAAACCAGCTTTCACTACCTTAAAAGTCGAGAAAATCTAGCAAACTAAATAAGCTTGAGAAGCTGTTTGGAGAAACTTTGAGCAAATAACAGTGACTCCTGATTCCACACAAGTTGGGTTAGGCTACAGATATGTTTCCACCTTTATTAAGAACGAAAGGAAGGCGGATTACTAACCATCCTCAGTTCGACGATCTCACTGACCTCATAAACATAATCATGAGAGCCAAGCGGAATAATCCCAAACATCATATGCATCCTAGCAGTGCTAAAATACAGTGAAGCAGCTGTAGGCAACAATGTAGTGGAAGGTAAACAAGGTCTTCGCCAAATTGGTGTATGGAGGAGACGGCAGCTTGTGGAATCCAATCTTAGCGACAGCCAACCTGCTGAGCAGCTAAATAACCCTGGGAAGCCACCAACTCATTGACAAGCAGCGAGTGCGGGACTGCTATTGCAATCTTTGACTCTAGTGGTGAGGACAACATCACGAATACCCTGGACTTCCCATGTCGTATACAAACAAAGAAGAATGGAGCATGTAGCTCCTGGGGCACAGTTTCTCAATATGGTTTAAGCAAGAAAAGCTTGCCTGTTTTGGCCAATGTGCAGCCTATAGAGAAGCTGAAACTGACAGTTGCTCTGTGACCTCTGCAATGGGCAGGACTGGACGGGGGTTTGGTGTGCCAGGCTGCGTAGCTTTACCTTGCAAAAAGCAATATGGAAGAAGCGTAATGCACAGGGAGAGCCATGGCTCATGACGATGCAACAAGGTATGAGCACACTAGCAAGACAGACAGCGGTATAGCCCGGAGCTTGATCTAAGTGTGCTACATCATTGAGCCCCTTCTATAGTTCTACGCTGCCACAGCCACCTACGAATGGGCCAATAATACCTTTAACCAATATGTTGAATCGGGCTACCACCTTTGAGATCTATCTTCACTGCACCTACCTGAAATCTGCACTTAAACCTTCCCAGTTTTATCACCTCCTTGAGAGACGCACTGAAAGTTGATTTGGTTATTGATGAAGCTTGATGGACCCACATTGAACCCATGTTGAAACAATGAAACCAACACATTGTGCAGTGGTTTGGCTAAAAACTTGAAACCTGCACTAGGTTTCAATACATCCTGCTTAAACAGGAAGCGTGTTGAGTCCTGATATCTGAAACCTGATACATGGTACCAGTTACACTGCTATTTGGGGGAATAGGTTATTGTGTGGCTGCATCCACATAGAAAGGGTTGTATTCTACTGTTCAAATACTCCCTAGGCATGGGGGGAAAGGTTGAGTTGATGCCCTTGAAGCAGACAAACTATCATAGGCTTGCCTCACAAAAATGAAACTAAAGGCCTGGTCAGTATTCTCTAGTAGATATCTAATCACCATATGAAACTCGTATGCATTGGTCCACCTAGAAAGTAGAAAATACTATCGCATTATTGTAATTTTATTTACTAAGCTACCTAGATATATTGAATACTTAATGGAAATTCGCGATCAAAGTCACACTTTGAAAACTTTCACTGTTTGCAATGTCACCTGGACACATGAACACCACAAAAGAACAATAATCATACGAGCACTGCAATGTCTTGGTGCGTAGAATCTTGAGCATGAAATAATTAATAAAACATTAAGATATAATCTGAAAGATATCTCAGACTTTGATGTTCTCAGCAACTGGATTAAGTGCAACCATGGACACAAGAGCACACCAGAGAATGGTCACAGAATCAATTGGATTAAGTATAAATTCATTTGGTTGAATGTGGCAAAAAGGACAAAAAGTTTGCTAACAAAGGTGAACGGCCTGAATACAATAGAAATTACATGCATATGAAAAACAATACCATTTACAGCTGCCTCCAAAAATTGATCAGAGTTCAATGAAGAGAGTGCCATATGGACCAAAGGATGCGATGCAAGTTCAGAAGCAGAGATTCTGGTAGAAAAAAGATTTAATTAATTCCATAAGAATAGAACAAAACATACTGCAACAGCTACAATTTCAAGGAATGAAGCATCACTATCGAAACACCAGAAAGTTCATACCCTTGAGAGAATCGAAGCCAAGAAGAAAAACCCTCCAAAACCTGCATAGGAACAATCAAAGATAAACTATATGCAAGGAGTCATCTCACTGCTGAAATGTAGGTAGATTTCCATGAAGCGGCTCTTTTATTGATTCTTTTTCAATTACACTTGAATTGAGTCAATGGGCATACTACATTGCTGATCAACAGATGTTTTTAAACATCAAACTGATAAGAAATCAGGAAGGGCTTACACAATATCAACTTAATATTTTTATTGTACTTCTATGTTTCAAAAAAGAACATTAAAATACGAAATTGGATACAGAACCTATGAATAATATGGCATTTGCTGTATGTAACAATCCAAAGGTCTGTCAACTCACACTTGAGTTAGTTTATACATAGTAGACATCACACTTCACATAAATGGGCAGCAGATTATATACCTCTTTGTTAAGACACTGTCTCCTAGAGTTATAGTGTTGTGACCAGAATATATATAAGCTATCAAGCAGTATGGAGTAGCAAGTAGAATATGGATCTCAAGTTATTAAGGAGGTTGCAAGCTCCTTGGAGAATGTTATTGACAATGATCAAAGTATGAAGACTACAAATTCATGGAAGAAAGGAGAGTAGGCCCTAGAGGACCAAATAATGGAAGAAGTTTGTAGACGCATGTAAGAGAGCAGGTAGGAAATCAATAGTTAAGCTCTCGCCAAAAAAATTGAATGTGCAAGCATAACTTGTTTGCTTTATGCAGGCTTAGGTATTTGAGAAGGCACCTAAGGGCTTAATTGTCATAAAAGAAAATGTTGAAGAGGAGAAAATTAACCTGTTCTTTCAGCTGATCAATGCCCATGCAAGCAGTTAATAAACTAATAGCAACATTAGCAGATGAACAAAGGTCGCTCTCAAATTGTCTGCGCCTTTCAGGACGAGCCGCAATTTTATAACTAGAAGTTTCCTGTAGAAACAACAATGGACAAAGTTCAATTTTGCCAAGACCAACACAATATAAGTGTTATGCACAAGACTTTGTTGCTAACTTAAGNTCGTCAACACCCTGGCGGTGCAGGAGGCCGCCACCCTCCTCCACCTCCACTCCCAGGCCGTGGCTGTCCACAACATCCGCCTC
>JAZFNS010020007.1:34648592-34660246 GCA_037127165.1 Alloteropsis angusta | reverse complement strand
GACCGGTTCCACCGGTTCCCGCGGTTAGCCGGCCGGTTTTGACCGGTTTTTTTAACCCTGGTTCCTAAATGCACCAAAACAGCACTTCAAGGTCCAGACGGGAAACCGTTGGTGTTAAGTTATTACGCATATGGATTTTGTGCTGGGCTGGGGCCGTATTAAATACAGGCCAGCAAGGCGAGAGGGACCTTTGCTGACTTCTCCGGTGGCCACCATTCATGCAACTGTCTCCGCCCCACATCCTACAAAGGATGGGCATGGACGGAGCTTGGAAAGCTACGTTCATGTGTGATTCGTTGCCGCGGATCGGGCTCAGCTTCCACTTGTTTAGGGTTTAACGGTACACGTCTAGAATCCAAGGAGTGTGTGCCTTGGAATAATGGCCCAACGAACTTTGTTCAGAGGTCGTTAAATGTTTCGGACAACTTGTCTGTTGTCCCTGTATTTTTGGTGCCGCAAGTCGCCATTGATAGTTACATGCAAGAGCACACTGGACAGCAGGCGGCTTGGGCGTGCATTCTACGGAAAATTTTGGTAGTAGCTGAGCGTTGTCCTGCATTGCCCGACAGCCAGACAGGTCATTGTTTGTGTTGCCAGTTGCCACGCAGGACCTATAGAGGGAGACTGAAGTATGTCAATGCATTGGGTCACTTTTACTACACAAGGGTTAACAGTTCTGTCCACAAGATGTCTTTACAATTGAAAAATTTTATATAATAGAATTATAATTGAAACATATACAAGTACGTACTAGACGATTTGCTACATTCTCACGTAACCAGAATTCAAAGAAGTTGATTTGACGACATACTCTCTTCATTAGGGATGGCAATTATACCCATGGGTATGGCTACCCGCCGGTACCCTACCTAATGGGTAAGGGTATAGGTAAAAAATTCCACCCGTGGGTAAGGGTAAGGGTAAGAAAAATTGCTTGTGGGTAAGTGGGCAAAAAATCTCGCCCATGGATACCTGAAAACAAACATCCAACTATGTATTTCATCGATCCATAACTTGCATGATGGCCAAATAAGTAATGTATTTAATTATGTTGTGCTTGTCCAACTAGATAATATTTTATTTCTCATGCAACAATAAATTTCATTTGTGCGTGACTAGAAGACATATGTATATTTGTAAACACTAAACCGTGATATGTTACTTTGATTTGTGAGAGTGTGAGACCATGAACATTAAGTGCGGTTGTTTACTTGTTTGTGTAATTGTGAGCTTGTAGTTGTACTTGTTATCTAAACTATGATCTGTGAAGTGTTATTGTACCTATTGTTATGGACACTAGTCCATCAACCCGTGCTCCCGCACCGGCTAACATTGTGAAAAGCTATTATATTTAAAATTAAACTCCTACCAAATAATCAAAACTCTTTAATAGTACTCTTTCATTTTTTTCAATACTCCAACATAATACTCGTATAGATATGTGTACTTATCTTTTTCATTCGTGATTGATTTTTAATTAGTAATTATTGTATATATTTTTTCATCCACATTCACACTTCTTTCATTTTGTATTGCACTTCCATACAGTTTATTAGCATAAATTAATATTTTTGTCACTTCCTCACATATACATGTACAAATGGTCTACATGGTGAAACTCATCATGCGTATATATCTTATCTTATTATTTATATATTAACAATGACAAATAGGTCATTTAGATTCATACATTAGTTTACTTTTGGACTTTTCGGTAGGATGTACATCAAGATAATTAGATTAACATTTAGATGTTTAGTTTAGGTTATCTTTAAGCTTAGATATAAATTTTGAATGTCATTTTAAATTATCCTTTATAATGATATGCATGATTAAATTAGATAAACATTATGGATTTTTTAAAATTAATTTTATAATTACATAACTCGATAATTTAGATATAGTTTTAGGGATTATTTTAGCATATTTTTGATAGGATATTGATAACTTCTTAAAAAATATAATAGACCAATGACAATGGTCATTAGAGTTTATTAATTTAGATATAGTCTCAGAAGAACTAATGAAGAATCTCCAATTAAAAAATTAAGGCTACATTGCTTCCGAACTATTAGATTTAGCTATTTCTTATTTGTTAAATATTCAAAAACAATACCTCTATAGATATATACTTATTATTTTCCTCTAATTATGATAGATTTTAGTAAATAATTATTCTATAACATTTTCATACACATTTATGATTTTTAAGTTTTTAGTTTGCGTCACAAGTATGCGCTTGGATTTATTTAATAAACCCTAAGTTTGAACTATAATTTTAACATAGAAATCTATACTCTCCTCGGTTTTTTCTATATCTTTATATATGACAACACAGATCATGCGTATATATCTTAATCACTATATCATATACTAATAGTGTATGAACTACACGGTTTAGAATCTTATATTGGTGTATATTTTTAATTAGAGTGATTTGGATTCAAATGTAGGATTGCATTATGTTATTTTTAATAATTACATATATGGCCAATGTAGATGTAAAGCTAAGGGTTATATTAAGTTACGTTTCAAGTATTTGTAGTGGGTAATTTAGTTACAAATTTAGGAGGTTATTTTAAATATTTGTATAATGGCATAAGTGGATATTTTTGATAAAGATTAGGGGTTACATTTGGTTTAATTTATATAATAGTAGAGGTGGGTAATTTAGATATAGATTTAGGGGTTATTTTAAGCTATTTTCATAATGGCATAGGTGGGTAATTTTTTAGAAAACAAAATAGATTTAATGACTGACAATTTGAGTGTTCCAATTGATGGCAATATGTTTTGCTTTTTATGAGAATTTTTAGGATTTCTCTCTTTTTATAGAGTGTCTACCTAGGATCCTAGGTGGTTTCACCAGAAGGCTTCAAAAGGAACCTCCAATTAGTAATAGCAAGATTTTGATGTGTATATTAGTACTTAGTGCATTGCCCAAAAGGTGCCCGATACCCAGCGGGTACCCTGCAGGTATGGGCACGGGTATAGAATTTTACTCACGGGTATATTGGCGGGCGGGTAAAACTAAGGATGTCGGGTATGCAATCGGACGGGTAAATGTTTTACCCGGTCTCGCCATACCCATTGCTATCCTTACTCTTTATCCCAAATTATTAGTTGCTTTAGATTTTGTAGGTTGATAGCATTTGCTACGCTTCGATATACGGTATACTACATGCGTAATAAAAAAAAATATGTATCTAAACTTCTAAACAAGTAAAAAGCGATTAATAATTTGGGATAGATGGTACAATAGATTGCAAATGGTGAAAAGCATATTTAGAGGCATTATCAGCATCTTTCGGTGCTTCATTATTTACCAAAATACTAAAGTAATTAAATGTTCGGATTCCTAATTTTCTGTTCTTCTCTTGACTAGTTACTTATTAGGAGCATGTAAAAATGGCCGAAGTACTGGGATACTACAAGCTTTTTGAGGAATTTAACTATTTCCACGAGTTGAGGCTTTTTTCACTAGATATACACCCAACTAGGACGACAAACCAATTACGCTCACGGTCCCTAGCTAGTTCTCGTCTACGTAAGAGTACCACATCAAAGCTGCTTGCCTGGATTACTTGACTCAACAAGGGACGCCCTAAAGCTATGCCTACCCACTCTTCTTTGGTCATCCATAGTCAATCGTCCATGTTGCATAATAAAACATCTAGCGTTAACTCTTTCGGACATAGTACTAGGTGTGGGCACGTGAAGAGTGACCACTGCACACTTATTTTTGTTTTTCACATTTTTAAGTGTTTAAATGGGTGGATGCATGTTCTACGGGAGTTGCAATTGCTACTTTGAGCGTATTTCTAGCTATGGTTATTGTACATACTAGCCTATCAGCTTGTGGTATCAAACTGACTAATATTAGGAGACATGAGTACTAAAATTTTATATAAAAAAGTAGACCATATCAAACAATATTCTTTTACCTTGCGCTCTCTTTTAATTATTAAATATCTATTTTTCTCACTTTGCATTGCACTCTTAGATGTGTTTGATTAATCCTTAATTTGAGCTACACAATTAACATGGAATTTGGTATTCTCATTATTTGCTCCATATATGTATACATAGTCTAAATGGTGACACACATCGTGTAGTATTTTATATACTCCCTCTATCCTGAAATATAAGGCACTGAAGAATTCAAAGTTTCTACTCAAATACAAGGCCTTCTAAAATTTTTAGACAAGTATTAAAACTCATATAATTTTCCTTAGCTCTTCACTGCAGACTTACCTTTTACTCCCGCTGTTCTGGAATGTAAGACATTCAATGGTCCAAAATTTGTACTAAATACAAGGCATTCAAAGACTTTTATATAATTAGTAAAGGAAATCATTTAAATTTTTCTTGACTCTCCACTTCATGCTTGCCTTTTCTATTCCTCCTCCACTACTTAATTTTAGAAGTAACTTTAATTATTGCTACAAAACGGGAAGGTTCCAGTGGATATATGCGTCTTTTGCTCTTTTTCTTAGTCTGACTTAAAATTGCTAGAATGTCGGAGGGAGTTTGTTCCTTCCTCTGCTACTTAATCTTAGGAACAAATTTAACTATGGTTGCCAAGAAGGAATATCTTGGAGGGTACATGTGTCTTTTGTGTTTTCCCTTAATATGTATTAAAATTGTTAGAATGCCCTGTATTATTGTATGGAGGGAGTATACCTTAATAATTTAGTGTTTTCTATAATAACAACGGTAGAAATAGATAATTTAGAATTATATGGTGGTGTACTTCAGGATTTTCAATAGCATTTGTGGGCAGTTTTGATGCAAATTTAGAGTTTGACCTACATGTTGAATATAGAAATATATGTTTTCATTGTTTCCTATGTACATTTAAGTATGATCTACATGGTGAAAGTTGTGAGACATATCATGCATACACATTTGAAGTTAATATTTTTTTATAGATTAACAATAAATGGAGAAATATATAATTTAGAATCATATATGGATGTACTTTGAGATATTTATTGTAATGATTTGCTAGTTATTTTAACAATAAAAAATGTAGGTGATTTAGATGCAAATTTAGAGGTTTACTTTAAATCATTTTGCAACAGATGTGTAATTTAGATGAATATTAAGGGTTGATTAGTTTATTTTTTATATCGAGAGAGTTGGGTAATTTACCAAGTTCCTTTAGGCTATTTTCATAATGGAAAAGTGGGTAATTTTTTAGAAGAACATAACAGATCCAATATGTATGACTGTTAGAATTTATGAATTAATCGTTAAATGTTTTTATTTTTGTGAGAATTTCTCGATTTTTTTCTAATGCATCTTGTGAGGATTAAATATATGATCAATGTGTAGACATCAAAAGAAGCCTCCAAAAAATAATATTAAGATAAGATGGAGTCTCATCACATCTCTAATTTTTTAGAAAAAGCCATAATAGATCCAGTATGTATTATTATTAGAATTTACGAATTAATGGTTGGATTTTTTATTTCTTGAGAATATCTAGAATTTTTTTTCCAATGCATCTCATGAGGATTAAATATATGGTCAACGTGTAGGCATCAAAAGAAGCCTCTAATAAATAATAGTAAAATAAGATAGAGTCTCAGCACATCCCTAATGTAGTTTAATATTGGCAAAATAGCCATGCTGGTCCTCCAACTTTGCTCAAAGGCTCATTTTAGTCCTTGAACTATCAAAAGGGTCATTTTAGTCCTTGAACTGCTGTTTTTAGTCCAATATAGTCCCTAAGCTTATACAGCATGCCTTGTTGGCATGCCACGTCATCTAGTTAGTATACCCACATGAAAATAAGATCCAGGTAAGCTCAATCGATCGGTGGGAAATAGGAGTCACATGCATACTGAATTACTGATCGATCGACTTAGTTATCAATGTACCATGCACGTACAACAGTGACATTAGATTATTAGACGGGCGAAGTGGCTTCAAGCAAAATGGGTGGCCGTTTGGTTATTGCAATTGGCTCTCCGGCAACCATGTTTCAACTACGGAAAATGTAAAGTACTCCAAATCACGCAGCTACATGCGCAAACTTCGCCACACATCATGTACATCTGTCCGCTGAATAATCCAGAAAACTACTATTTCCCTTCTGTTGCCTTTGTGCAAGGGTGATGTGCACAAATAATTTGGCTGCTGACGTGTTGTATTGAATGTCTTTCTCAAAAGAACAATTCATTTTAATTTGTCCTCTTGACAACAAAGAGAGCTCATGGATGAAGTGTTACTGTGTTAGTATCTAGAATAGAGTGTGTATGCTTTGTACGCAATACGTTCAAATAATCAATTTGCATGTGGGTATGACAACTAGATGATGTGGCATGCCAACGTGTCATGCCATGTAAGCTCAGGGACAGTATTGGACTACAAATAGTAGTTCAGGGACTAAAATGATCTTTTTGATAGTTCAAGGACTTAAACGACCCTTTGAGTAAAGTTGGAGGACCAATATGCCTATTTTGCTTTTAATATATTAGAGATGTGCATGCTAAAGATGTGGGTTCGATTGATATACATTGCCATCGTGAACATTGTGCGTATCACTTTTCCCAACGTGCAGGTAAACGAGAACTCGGACAACCCAACTTGGAAAGCAATAGGATACAACGTGCCAGACATGGGAGAGCCACGGCGAGATCAAACGGAAGCGGCACCGTCGCCGCGGCCTCTGGACAATGCCCTCGTAGAGACCAAGGCATTGAACGACACCACGCTGCTAACGTCGCTCATGGACAAAGGTCTCCTGGTGAAGCCAGACTCGAGCGAGTACCACACCGTGCAATGCGACGTCGTCATCGTTGGCTCAGGCTGCGGCGGCGGCGTGGCCGCGGCGGTGCTCGCCTCCGCGGGGCACAAGGTCGTCGTCGTCGAGAAGGGAGACTACTTCACCGCCGAGGACTACAGCTCCCTCGAGGGCCCATCCATGGAGCGCCTCTACGAGAAGGGGGGCATCTTCTGCACGACGAACGTGACGACCGTCTTGTTCACGGGCACGACGGTCGGCGGCGGCTCTGCGGTCAACTGGTCCGCCTGCATCCGGACGCCGGAGGAGGTCAGGCGGGAGTGGGCACACGAGCACGGGCTCCCCGTGTTCGCGAGCCCGGGGTACGCGAAGGCCATGGACGCGGTGTGCGCCCGGCTCGCAGTGACCGCCGGGTGCCGGGAGGAGGGGTTCCAGAACAAGGCGGTGCGCTGCGGCTGCGACGCTCTCGGGCTACGTGCCGACGCCGTGCCGCGCAACTCGTCGGAGGGCCATTTCTGCGGCAGCTGCTACATCGGGTGCCCCACCGGCGACAAGCGCGGCACCGACACGACATGGCTGGTCGACGCCGTGGCGCACGGCGCGGTCATTCTGACAGGATGCAAGGCCGAGCGTTTCATACTTGCGAGCAACTCCGGCAACAGGGCCCAGAGCAAGAAGTGCGTGGGCCTGGTGGCGACGTGCACGAGCGACGGCATCACCAGGAAGCTGCGCATCGAGGCCAAGGTCTCGATCGCGGCGTGCGGGGCGCTCATGACGCCACCGCTGCTGCGAAACAGCGGGCTCAAGAACAGGCACATCGGCCGCAACCTTCACCTCCACCCCGTGTCCATGGCGTGGGGCTACTTCCCGGAGAACGAACAGGAGCCGCAGCCGCTCACCGGCAAGTGCTACGAGGGCGGCATCATCACCACCATGCACCGCGTCACGGAGCGCACCATCGTCGAGACGCCGGCGCTGGGCCCCGGCTGCTTCTCGTCACTGGTGCCGTGGGAGTCGGGCCGTGACATGAAGGACCGGATGCGGCGGTACGCGCGCACCGCGCACGCCTTCGCGCTGGTCCGCGACCGCGGCGCGGGGCGCGTGGACGGCGAGTGACGCGTGAGCTACACCCCGGCCCGGGACGACGTCGACGAGCTCCGCACAGGGCTGCGCCGCGCGGTCCGCATCCTGGTGGCCGCGGGCGCGGCCGAGGTCGGCACCCACCGCAGCGACGGGCTCCGGCTGCGGTGCGACGGCGTGCGGGACGACGAGCTGGAGGCGTTCCTGGAAGAGGTGACCGTCGCGGAAGGCCCGATGTGCCCGGGGCCGGACAAGTGGGCGCTCCACTGCTCGGCGCACCAGATGGGCAGCTGCCGGATGGGCGCGAGCCCCCGGGATGGCGCCGTGGACGGGCGCGGCGAGAGCTGGGAGGCCGAGGGGCTGTACGTGTGCGACGGGAGCCTGCTGCCGACGGCCGTGGGCGTGAACCCCATGATCACCATCCAGTCCGTCGCGTACTGCCTCTCCAAGGGCATCGCTGAGTCCCTGGCGCACGGCGAGGAACAGTAGCTCGCGCTCGCGTGGTGCCGTGCAATGCTTCAGGCCTTCAGTGCGTGTGTGTGTGGGAACACAATTTGACAATTTCCCTGTACGCTTAAGGTAAACGGTAGCGTCAGTTGTTATTAGATTCTTCTACTAGTACATCAACCTATGCTCACGCACAGACCAATATTTTTAAAAAGTATTGTATTTAGATATTAAACTCTTAACTAATAATCATAATTGCTACATACTACTCTTTTATTTTTTCAATGCTACAAATTAATATTTATACAGATATATATTTATTTATTCCATTCGTGATTGATTTTAAATTAATAATTGCTATGTATATTTTTTCATCCACATTCACACTTTTTTCCATTTTGTATCTCACCCCGTACATTCCATTTAGCATAAAAAATAATTTATATACCTTAACTTGTTATTTCTATACTAACAATTACAAATAGGTCATTAAGAATCATATATTAGTTTACTTTTAGAATGTTAGATAGGATGTACATGTACATGAAGATAATTAGATTAAGATTTAGGTGTTTAGTTTAGGTTATCTTTAAAACTTAGATATAAATTTTGAATGTCATTTTAAATTAAAATTTATAATTTATGCATGAGTAAATTAGATAATGATTATGAGTTAATTTAAAGTATTCTTACAATGATATACCTCGATAACTTAGATATAATTTTAAAGTTTTTTTAGCATATTTTTTAATAAAAGTGGTGGGTAACTTTTGAAGAAATATAATGGACCAATGACTATGTTTATTAGAGTTTACATGATCAAAGTTTCTGATATTTATGAGAATTTATAGAATTTATCTTTTTTATATAGCATGCCTCGTGAGAACTAATGCAGAGTACCAAAGTTAAGGCTACATTGCTACCGAACTATTACCTTGAGCTATATCTCATTTGTTAACTTTTCGAACACAATACTAATATAGATATATACTTATTATTTTCATCTATTTGTGATAGACTTTAGTTTGTAATTATTCTGTAATATTTTCCTACACATTTATGATCTTTAAATTTTCACATTGAATCACATGTATGCGCTTGAATTTATTTAATAAACCATAAGTTTGAACTATATTTTTAACGTAGGAATCTATATTCTCGTCACTTCTCTTATATTTTTTAAATGACAACGCACGCTATGCTTTATCCCTTAATCACTATATCATATACCAACAGTGTACAAAATACACAATTTAGAATCTTATATTGGTGTATATTTTTAATTAATGTNATGTAGGATTATCTCATGTTAGTTTTAATAATGACATATGTGGGTAATATAGATGTAAAGTTAAGTTATTTTTAAGTATTCGTAGTCGGTAATTTAGTTGCAAATTTAGTAGATTATTTTAAATATCGTTTATAATGGCATAAGTGGGTAATTTTGATGAAGATTAGGGGATTACTTTAGTTTAATTTAAATAATGGCAGTGGTGGGTAATTTAGATATAGATTTGAGGGGTTATTTAAAACTATTTTCATAACGGCATGGTGGGTAATTTTCTAGAAAATATAATAGATCTAATGGCTACGATGATTCAAGTGTTCCAATTGATGGCTAGATTTTTTTTTATAATTTCTAGAATTTCTCTTTTTTTCTAGAGTGTCCACCTAGAATCCTAGATAGCTTCACCAGAAGACTTTAAAAAGAGTCTCCAATTAGTAATAGTAAGATTGCACACGACTGTCCATCGTGTACGAACAGGTGTCATGGCCCTGATTTGTAGCAACAACAGTATGGTTCTGGTTTCTTGATTCTTGATCCGTCTTTGATCGAACGGGCTGCGACTCTGCGTTGCCAAGGTGACACCTGAAGCATCCAGATTTCTGCATTCTCCCTCTCGTGACCTTATGAATTATATGCACCCCTTCCAAGTCTACAGGTACCCCTCGGAAATAGGGTACTCGACTATTCTACGAGAATTCTAGTGTGTTTTGAACAAACTATATTGGATTTAATTTCTTTTTTTTAATGGCAGTCGCATTTATACTGCAGAGTAGAAAATTTGGGCTACCGTCTACCCAACAAAAAATAAAAACCATATGGATGCTACATATATAACTCCTCCTAGTTCAGGGTTTTCCATTTCCTAACAATCAAAGGAGGATTTTGGATTTCCGATCCGGGTGAACAGGAAGGGAACAAATATCCAATAAGGACTTTTACAATGGTTGGTGGTTCCTCCCGGTTCCTCTCTTAAATAATTAATTTAATTAATTTCAGATGCGGAAGGTACTAAGGTAATTTCGTCCTTCCCCTCCACCCTCGAACCCCCACGCCCCCGGGCATCCGAGCAAGCACGAGCCTGACGGCCGACGGCGTCACCTCCGCATCCGAGCAAGCACGAGCCCCGAGCCCCGACGCGCTCACCTCAGGCAACCACCACGGCGGGCGTCACCGGCCCCACCGGCGCAGCAGAGGCATCAGCGGCGTGCCCTCCCGGCCTCTGCTTCTCTCTATGCCGCCGCCACAACCACGGCTGCCTAGGTATCTGGACCGAAGCGTGCGTGGGAGCAAAGTGGAGCAGAGGAGGGAGACGAATGAGAAGGCTCTTNGCGCTTCTCTGTTCTCTGTGGTGGTGCGTGCGCCCGCTGCATGCTGTATGTTGTGCCCTGCGCCTCCGTGGGGTGCGTCGTGATCCGCTCGGGGGAGTGCCAGAGGCGGCTATGGTGAGCTCGACCGGCTCCGCCTGAGTGACATAGCTCCGGCCGTGCGCCTACGAGCTGGCCGTGGCCTGCGCCCGCCATGAACCGCCATGGACGGTGGCGTCTGCCCCCTTGGACCGAACAACTCCGTTGTAAATGTCTTCGTGAGGTCTCCAGAAGAAGATAAGAAGCGAACAGCTCCCTGCGGGCCGCACCGTGCAGCTGTCGGCCGAGCTCACGCAGGGCAGCTGGCCGTGGGGACGGGTGGGCGGACCAGGCGCGGGGGCATGGCTGCTCGAGCTGCTGTGTGAGAAACGAAGAAGATAAGGAAGAAATAAAAAAGAAAAAAGATGAGTGACAGGCATGTGGCATCTCGGCCGGATGGTTCCATGAGTTTTATTCTTTGCTGTTTTC
This sequence comes from Alloteropsis angusta, assembly GCA_037127165.1. NCBI lineage: Eukaryota > Viridiplantae > Streptophyta > Magnoliopsida > Poales > Poaceae > Alloteropsis > Alloteropsis angusta. Next base: position 34,648,848 of record JAZFNS010020007.1, on the reverse strand, counting down.
CATGTTAAGGAGTTCAAATCCCTACCTAATACTAAAGAAAAAAGAAATCTTCGTTCGTTCCGCCATTCGTCCGTCGTCTGTCGGGAACAGTAGTATGAAAAACATCGTTATCCCCATAATTATCAATTTACTATTGTACCCTTGATCAAATAAAGAATCGGAAAGACATTTTTCCCACCTCAACTTCCCCAGTGCGGGTCCCACCAATTGAGTATGCACTCGGTGCATATGGCCCACCATTTTGGTATGCACCGGT
>JAZFNS010020007.1:34504986-34515636 GCA_037127165.1 Alloteropsis angusta | reverse complement strand
TGCACCGGGTCCGGGGGGGACGCGCTCGGGGTGGGTGAGGTGGCAGGTGCCGCTCGCGAAATGGTTGGTGCGTCATCCTCCGGCGGTCGCCGCGGGAGCGGAGTCGGGACAGGAGAGAGACGAACCATCCTGTATCCAGTTCCAAACAATTTCTTTCTTTTCCGGGAATCTTGGACGCGTTTAATGATTGTGATCTCAGGGTTAGGGAAGGATTTTGGAGATTACGTTTCTCTCTACTATAGTACTTTGACATCATCGATGAAGAACCAATAAGAATAACCAAATCGATCGTCCAGTCGTCATCACGAACCGTACCTGACAGTAAGCAAGATTATTTCCGACATGTTGAACATCACTTTAGTTGACCTTCCTTTAAGCGCTTTAATTAAGAAAGACACGCATGATCGCGAAATGCTGGAACAGATATTTTGGTACGGAGGTGAGTATACTATATCCTGAGCTGCGCTAACGTTCAAAATGCGTATCATGATTCACGACGACCGTGTCAACGTTGTACTGTGCGCTCTAGTTTCACAATTGGCACGCTTTTGTTCAGCTGCACTTTCTCTTTTCTTTGCAGCGACTTTTACTCCTCGTGCTCGATCCTTTGTTCCATTTGAGAAGTTTAGCGAAGAGTGAGAGGATGCTCTGTATGAATTCATCTGCACTCCAGCTTTCCCCGTCCACTTGATTAATCTAATGCTTGTCTGCTTTTACATAAATGACCAAGACTAACCTTGTACTGCAGTCTGGTTGAGTCAAGCTTCACTCTAAAAAAACAATCCCGTAATGTGTCTGAATAATCACGAAAGCTATCTTTTCTGGAAAGATACATTTGCAACCAGATATCGGGCATCTCCACATCAGTTAGTTAAACTAGCCTGATCAACGTGACTACGCACGGGTCTGATTGTTGGAGACCAAAATATGACCTACCAAAACTGGGGCATACCAAATTATAGACATGCCAAAATTTCTTGCCAAAATCTGGGCAAAAGTTGCCAAAATTTGGATCAAAATGTGGGAGCTAAAATTTTGATCTCTAATTGATTTGATGCCAAAATACACTAGCCAATTTTTTAGACATACCTTATTTTAGTTTGGCATATTTAGGCCCTGTTTGGTACAGCTCTACAAATTCGTAGAGTTAGAACTGCTCAGTCATAGCTCTACAAATCTGTAGAACTAGAGCTGTGAGCTGATCAAAGATCTTTTGTTAAGTTAATTTATTTTTCTTTTATATTTAAAATTTTCTTTTATATTTAAATTAACNAGATATGTTATTTTATTATACAAACACCAGTTTCTGCATAGAGCTGGGAGCTAGAGCTCTGCCAATCAGACCTTTAATAGCCAACCAATCAGGCTCCACGGCATAAGTTTGATCCAAAGCAAGCCACGATTCGCACGCCGCCGCACCACCCCCGCACAAAATTGTTTCATTCCCCTCGCAAAAGGCCACGAGATTCCGATACATCGGGCCGTACGCTACGCGTAGCATTCCCGCACCGATTCCAGTCCCGTACCCGCCTCCCAAAAATGATCGGCCCTCGGCTCGTTTCGGTTCGGCTTCTGGATAACTTTCCACGGACACATCCGTCATCTGTCCGCTCCCAAGTCCCAACTCACCTGGGCTCAACGGATTCTGACGACGAAGAAACCGCAGTGAAACCGGCACCGTCACCCAAACGGCCCCAGACGAGAGAGTACTACTAGTACCACCACTGCTCCCTCCTCTCCTCCATACGGACGCGCGCGGCTGGTAGGCGGTAGCCACTTTCTTCTTCTTCTCTTCCAGAAGCCCAGCCCAGAGGCTGCAGTGCTCCATCGTCTTCCTCGCACCTTCTTCTGCGCTCGCAGAGAACGACTCCACACCGCACCAGCGCGGCGGGAGGAAAAGGGGACGGGGAGGGAGACGAGAGCGGCTGGATTCGGGTCCAATCCGGCCGGCGCGCGCCTATCGTCGCTGTCGCGGCCGTTGCGGCAGCCAGCCGATCCTCGAGGGGGCGGCGAACCGATCCGCGGAGGCGCGGGGGCGACGAGGAGGGACGCGGGGGCGATGAGGAGGCGCGCGTGAGGGCGCCCGGCCCGCGGATCTTCTGGATTGCCGGCCCGGAACCTGGGGGCAGCGCGCGTCCCCCCGATCGGCGGCGGTTGGCGCGGGGAGGGTTGCGCCGGTAGGGCTGCGGCGCTAATAGCGCGGGGGCAGGAAGGAGGTGAGAATCAGCAGGTAGCATTCGGAGGAGAGCGGGCGAGATGGTGACCGGCCACATCTTCCACTGCCGGAAGAACTCGTGGCCGGCGGAGGAGTACGTCGGCCGGACCGCGCTGCAGCTGGTGAGGCCCGGTTCTGCTTGATTGTGTCGGATTGTTTTGTATCCCCGTTTCGTGTTGCGCGCGAGCGGTGATCTGATGTGACGCGCGGGGGTGCTGGCTGGGATTTTGTGGCTGCAGTTGGATCTCGATGGCGGGGCGCCGCCGGACCAGGCGTGGCGGCGGAAGCTCAACAGCCACGCCAACCTACTCAAGGAGTTCAGCGTCACCTTCATGGAGGCAATGAGGATGGTATGGATGCTACATGGATTTTGGTTCTCTTTGCTGGGACGAGTGATTTCTGTTCCTCTAGTTCGAATTTGTTGGTGCTACCTGCTAAGTTCTGCTCCCGCGATTTCAGATGACTCTTGGCCTGAGACTGTGGTCGTATGTCCGGGAGGAGGCTTCCCATGGAAGGGTAACATCAGCTTGTCCTATGCATGATTTCGTCAAAGCATAGGTTGTGTGCTGACAGAGTGGAATCTGTTTGTATGCTTGCAGAAAGCTCCGATTGATCCATTCACAAAAGAGCGATGTAAGCCGTCAGCTTCGCAGGGTGTGCCACTTGGTGGGATGGGGTGTGACCACTGTGCTAGCCTTTGCTTATATGAACATATATTGATGCATTATGGAGGAATTTGCCTTGATACCAGCAGATTGTTTTTGCAGGAGTGGTAGCATTTCGAGGGGTTTCAGGGGAGAGTTCAAGAACTGGCACATCATACCTGGCCTGTGCGAGAGTTCGCCAGTCATGGAGAACCAGTTCTCTGTAATGCTTCCATCCTATCTTGCTGTTACTTGCTTATGACTTCAGATTGATGTACGAGACATGTACAATGCTAGCTGGAGTCTTAATATGTATGAAAATAGGTTCTTTTGAGTGACAAAGATGCTCAAGTATGGCTTAAACAAACATCTATTGAGTTCCGTTCAAGTGTGTGATCACAGCATTTCTGTGGGAGTTAGATAAGATGGCATAACTCATAATTTTTCTCAATGGTTTTACACAAACAATTTTTTGTTGTTGTCTAGCCCAACTTCTTTAGTAGGGACAATAACCTTAGGTCTTGCTCTTTTCATATACCTACCTTTGTCCTTCGATAATGCATTTCATTTATTAGTTGGTACATTAACTTTAGGCCTACCTATTGTAATGCCTCAATAGACTCTTTAATCTGGTAATAATTATTCTTTATTGCTCACAATAAGGCTTGCCTTTTCAGATATTTGTATCTCGAGATGGGGGGAATAAGAAATACTCATCAGTATTGGCTCCTGGGCATCATGAAGGTTTGAAGTAAGTCATAGATCTGTACTGTGTGCTCCATACTTGCCATTGAATGAGCAGAGTATCATGTTAAAATAAAATGCCTTGCAAAAAATATCAGCTCAAGTGAGTGGATTTGTAAGTTACCCTCGTTTTTGGGAGTTCAAACAGCTAGAGGTCTATTAATGACAATTCAGTTGCATGATTGTATCCCAAACAATTTTCTAGCTGAGCCACTGTGTACCTTGTGTCCTTGCGCCTATTCTTTCTAATTTGGCCTCTCTTTTCCCATATTTTAGTTTTTGAAATCTGTCTAGACAGAACAACTTTCATATTGGTGTGTCAAGGCTCAACTGTATGTGCAGATTGTGAAGAAACGTATTCAGTTTCTAAAGAATATTATAGATGTTGCAATGATGGTGTTAAGTTTTGGTTTATGTAAGGTACCGTATTAGTGTCAACAAGACATGCTAATCATGTCAACAACTATCTTAGCAAGATATCTGACGTTTTGTGTGATTTCAGGAAAAACAGTGACTCCGGAATTTCTTCATGGGACTGGAACTTGAGTGGTCAACACTCGACTTATCATGCATTGTTTCCTCGGGCATGGACTGTTTATGATGGTATGCCATTGTAGATCTGTTTGGTGCATCGCTTAAATTTCAGGTCTATACAAGGAATACTGTGTATTATTTTTGAAATTCTGTCTACCATGAGACTTTTGAATCTTTGCGAGAGGATTGTACTTCTAGAAGTTGGCTGTGTCTTGACGGCAGAGTGATTTTGACCCCTTCTTTTGTCTCAATTAACAATGGACATTATTTGAACTGAGGAATAATCATTTTTTATTGATGCAGGTGAACCAGATCCGGACCTTAAAATTTCATGTCGCCAGATATCACCATTCATTCCTCATGATTACAAGGCGAGCAGCCTTCCAACATCTGTGTTTGTGTACACGGTATGTTCAGGGTTCTTTTAATGCTAGGCTAGAACTTGTTGTAGTTCTATGTTTGTACCTACCTGCTTCCTAGCAAGGACATCTCAAAAGGCCTACTCTGGCATCTTCATGCAGTGTTAAAATGGAGGCCACACATGGCCAGTCTGTAAACCACTGAAGTACCATGTTTAGTGTAAAATATGTTAGAATATTTCAGAACTGCTAATATATGAAAGAGTTGTTGTCATATGTAAAGTTTGAGGATGTTAATCATTCATGAATAAATGAATGGTTCAATGATAGTATGTATGTCAATTGAGTCTCTTATCTGTTTTTCATTATATGTTTTCGATATTGAAATGTGTTTTTTGATCCAACGACTTAACTGACAACCTTTCTACTTGGCTGTTCATTATAGCTAGTCAACACTGGGAAAGACCGTGCAAAAGTGAGCCTGTTAATGACATGGGCGGTAAGTACACATCTAAAAGTTATTTAGTTTGTCTATTGCAATTATATTTTTTGGTTTGCACCATCTGATGCAAAATTTGTGCTAATCTGGTCTTGTCCGGCTCTATTGCCTTGAATTCCAACCTTTTACCCAGTACTAAAATCAGAGCTCATCAATGATCATTATGAATTTCACCCTTATGATACTTGAGGCTGAGGTCAATGATTGTCATTACTTTATTCACGTAGTTCTTTTAAGTTCCAATATCCTCAATTACAGAACTTAGAAACTATCTAGGTTCAAAGTATTACAGATATTAAATTCTGCTGTGCATAAAATAAAGTTATCATTAATTCAAAGTGTCCTTAAGTGATATTTTCCTAATGACAGAACTCTATTGGAGGTTTTTCACATAATTCAGGAGGCCACTACAATGAGCCCTTCATGTAAGTAGATCTGTAGATATGATTTGGATCATTTCAGTTTTTTGGATTGTCCATACTCACATTTCGATCTTCTGATGTGGGCAGTGTGGAAGATGGAGTATCAGGAGTGCTTCTGCATCACAAGCAAGTTTCACCTGTTTATTCTTTGAATTGATGATAGTGAATTAGTGGATCTTTTTAGTGGTATGTTATATAGGCTGACAAGCTGCTATATATTGCAGAACAGCTAAGGATAATCCACCAGTCACTTTTGCTGTTGCTGCCTGTGAAACTCAGAATGTGAATGTGACAGTCTTGCCAGTGTTTGGCCTTACTGGAGAAAACCATGTTTCAGCAAAGGAAATGTGGAGTACCATGGTACAGGTAATTGCCTGTACCTTCTTTAAACATTTTCTTTGGATGATATTTCTATGTCATCTGTTTATGACTTATTCTTTTAAGTACATCAGTTCTATCTTTCTCATCATGCTCTCATATCAGTTTTTTTTATTTGGTTTGTCCACATTACTTCAGAACGGCCACTTTGATCGGGAAAATTTCAGTGCTGGTTCCAGTATGCCTTCTTCTCCAGGACAGAAACTCTGTGCAGCTGTCTCAGCCTCAACTTGGGTGGAGCCGCATGGTAGATGTACTGTTGCGTTTGCTCTGGCTTGGTCCTCACCAAAAGTAAAGTTTCAGAAGGGATGCACTTATAACAGGTTGGTGCCCCCTTGTATTTGTCAAAATTGACCACGCCTTCATAGAGACACTCTACTAGAACTTGTTTCAATTGGGGCAATTTTGTGGCTCTTTCTACATAGCTATCTATAATATTAAAGACGCTGCTAAAAATCATACTGAAGTACAATAGTTTCTTTTGTTGCAGCCTTCTGTGGGGTTTGCAAAACTAGAATATTTTGAGCTCGGCAGTGCTTGCCTGCTTGTCAAATGGAGTCATTAGTTAGCTATTTTGAGTTCACTAGCGCTTGACATTTGAAGTAATTAGTTAGGAATAGTCTGAGTGCAGCATTGCTTAACAACTGAAATACTTAACTAATATGAACTTGGAGTTAATGTGCCTTGTAGTGCATTCTAAGTTTCTAACTGTGATGGGATAGCTCATAGATGTAATTTCATGTTGCAGGAGGTACACCCAATTTTATGGAACTTCTGAGAAATCAGCTGTTAATTTGGTACATGATGCCTTGACAAGTATGTTTTCCTTTTGTTACTTTCTAGCCTTCTTAACCTTTTGCCTATGCAACTGTTACATACATGGATTTCACCTGTTATAATATTTGCTATTACCAAAAACACTTCCACATGTTATAATAAACACCAATATTGAGATTGGATTTAGTGTTTGCCCTCCAAATAATGCATTTATAATATGATTGTAATGATGTTGCTGGGAAATGCGCAACATTGGCCCACAATGATTTAATTTAGCTCCCAGTCTTCTACGTTCTTAACTATACTGCTGGATGATTTTTCCTTGCAGAGTATAAACTTTGGGAAGAAGAAATCGAGAAGTGGCAAAATCCCATTCTCAAGGATGAAAGACTTCCAGAATGGTATATACCCCATCGCTGTTGTTCCTATATAGTTATTCTTGCTGCTTGCTGATTCAGTAATGGTTGCTGACATGGTTCAGAAGTGGGAAGTAGGCAGATGATTAGGAATTATCCACATTTTTTGAGTAAAATCGCAACATCAGTAGTGGCCTCGAGAAAGTAAAAAGTGATCATAAATAAACTCTTAGGATTTTCATCATATATGTCAGTGGTCAGCATATGGACATATCCAACTTAACCTGAGTTTAGAACTAATGGAAACAATTCCATTCACTCAGGAAATGTTCTTTGATTTTTGCTAGATTTGAACTTTTCCTGGTTTCTCCACTCAAGAAATATGCTAGCCAACATATTATCTTCCTCCCTAGAAGAAAACAAAATCTGACTTTAGAATGTTTGGATATCAAATGCTTGCAGGTATAAGTTCACTCTTTTTAACGAGCTTTACTTTCTGGTAGCTGGGGGGACAGTTTGGACAGGTATGTTGTACTCCTATCTAACTTTCTTAACTTATAGTTTCTTCTTGCTTTCAGTAGGGTGTTTAAATGGGTGAAAAGAGTGAAAATTTTATGCATTGGGTTGCGTGCACATAGAGAAGAAATGAACTGATACAGTTCTCAATGCATAAACTTTATGCAAAATATGGGGAACTAAACACCCCCTTACTTTTGTTCTGCCAGCTAAAGTTGCCATCACCAGCATTTCTTTTTTAGCTTATAATGTGTACTTCCTTTTGCTTTTGCTTGTGAGTAACCTTATATCTTACCTTCTGTGCTGGCATGTAGATGGTCAACCCCCAGCAATTGATGAGAAATCTAGTCCTGGTTTTAATCAACAGAAGTCTTCTAAAAGGGGCACCAAAGACACCAAGCTGGAATCTGTTAAAGATAGCCCTGTTAACCTGACAGCGGAGCAAGTCCCTGATAGTGGTCGCATGACTAATGGTGATGAGCGCAGTGTATCAAAGTTCGCAGCAGTTCATGGGTCACAAATGCAAGAACAAAGCAATGGAGGACTCAAGTCGGAAGAGCCAATTCCTTACTTGATTTCCAAGGATGGCCCTGAAAACGTCGGCAAGTTCTTGTATCTAGAAGGAGTGGAGTACATCATGTGGAACACATATGATGTGCATTTCTATGCATCTTTTGCTCTCCTTGAATTGTTCCCAAAAATTGAGCTGAGTATCCAACGTGATTTTGCGACTGCTGTTCTGTATGAAGATCGACGTAGAGTCAAATTTTTGGCTGATGGTGCATCAGGAATCCGCAAGGTTAAAGGTGCTGTTCCTCATGACCTTGGAACACATGATCCATGGCATGAAATGAATGCATATAACATACATGATACAAGCAAATGGAAGGATCTAAACCCCAAATTTGTGCTCCAGATATACAGAGACTTCGCCGCCACAGGTGATATGCAATTCGGTAGGGATGTCTGGCCTGCGGTGTGTGCTGCTATGGACTATATGGATCAATTCGATCGCGACGGTGATAGCCTCATTGAGAATGATGGATTTCCTGATCAAACCTATGATGCATGGACTGTTCATGGAATCAGTGCTTACTGTGGCTGTCTCTGGCTTGCTGCACTTCAAGCGGCTGCTACAATGGCGCATCGTCTTGGGGATCGACACTTTGCTGAGAAGTACAAGCTCAAGTTCATAAATGCCAAAGCAGTATATGAGGCCAAACTATGGAATGGGTCATATTTCAATTACGACAGTGGCACAAGTAGCAACAGCAGATCCATACAGGCTGATCAGCTGGCAGGCCAGTGGTACACTGCCTCATCAGGCTTGCCCCCGCTTTTTGACGAGCACAAGATAAGAACTGCTCTGCAGAAAATATTTGAATTCAATGTGATGAAGGTTAAAGGAGGACGGATGGGAGCTGTTAATGGTATGACTCCAAAGGGAAAGGTGGACGAGACATGCATGCAATCTCGTGAAATCTGGACTGGTGTTACATATGCTGTTGCTGCAAATATGCTGCTCCATGGAATGGAGCATCAAGGTTTTACCACTGCAGAAGGAATTTTTATTGCTGGATGGTCTGAAGAAGGATATGGGTATGTACTGTCCCACATTGAGTAATGTCATGTTTTGAGTGATGTAGCTTTTCACACTAACTTCGCATTGCAGTTCTCATCTTTTCTTTTTTGGTGCTTCCTGTTATGTTCCATGAAAAATCTAGGAATCATATGTTTCTTGGTGCTGCTTATTTATGTGTTCATCCTCGATTCTGTCTAGGGCAGTCAACTGTTACTTTATACAGTCACCCCATGCTGAATGGTTGCTAATCCAAATGGAATTTGAGTAGTGTTTGTCTACTCCTGCTCATCAATGAGAGGTAATTATGTAACTCGTGGTTTTTCTACGGTGCTGCAGGTATTGGTTCCAGACACCAGAAGGATGGACCACAGATGGGCATTATCGGTCGCTCGTATACATGCGGCCTCTTGCCATTTGGGCAATCCAATATGCACTATCTCCTCCAAAGGCAATTCTTGAGGCCCCCAAAGTTAATCTAATGGACCGGATACACATATCCCCTCATGTGGCTCGAGCAATTGGCGAGATAAGCATTAGAAAGATAGCACCCGACAATAGATGTTTCCCTAGCTCTGCCTTTCATTGTGAGTGCTGATCCAAGGGTAACATGCAGCTGCTGAGCAACTTACAATCTTTTCGGCTTTCCAGTTTCTCCTTGGCCCCCTTCCAAGGTCCAGTGGGGTTCAGGAGTCTTTATCTTGAATCAGAGGGCAAACACAAACCACCACAAACTCAGCAGAGTTGTTGTATAATTGTACAGCAAATGTTAATCATATAACCTTCGTTTGTTCACTTACAAAATTTTTGTGGCGCCGATGTAACTGATGCTCGAGCTGCCCTGTGTAGTGTAGCTGTTGTAGGGAAACACTGCATATAGAGAAGTATGGCTTTATTGAAATACTAATGGAGCACGATACATTTCACATGAAGAGAAGTATTCCTGTATTGTTTATCACGTGTGGGGCAACGAGCTCAACATTGCAGACGTTTCAGTTCTGGCTGATGTGATTGATATGTGTCCAGCATCAATCAGTTAGAAAGTGAAAGGCTCTGCTTGATACAGCGGTCTAGAAAAGCACTTCTCAGATAAGCTGAAATATTGCTTATTTGAGAAGCGGGTCTAATCCAGCTTCTGCGTTTTAGTATAAATGGAAACTGTGGGGAAAAGCGTGGCCAGAAAAAGCTGTAAAAAAGCATACCGTTTGGCTGATAGATTCAGCTTATTTTGGCCATAAACAAAATTTAAGCTGTTCCAAATAGGGCCAAAAGTTGCCTACTGCACTGTGCATAACGGGGGTTTGATTTGTATCTAAAAAACATTTGGGCAATTGTTCATTTGTGCGTTTCAGTGACCTGCCGAGACATTTACTACATTCTGCGGCAGGAGCGGATGCAAGAATTAGCATTAGGGGGGTTTAGGTTTTTTTCTCCTCTACTACAGTAGTACTCCCTTNTGATAAAGGAAGTCGTTTAGGACATTGACACGGTCTACAAAATATAACTTTGACTAATATGTTTTACTATAAAATATTTATAAAATATATTTAAAAGATATTTTTATGAAATAATATTTCAATACGAATCTAGTCATACCATATTCATATTTCTAAACTTAACACACAAG
>JAZFNS010020007.1:34461876-34472315 GCA_037127165.1 Alloteropsis angusta | reverse complement strand
GGCCAAGGAGGCCGCCGCCGCCGACGAAGGCTTCTGGGAGCCCACTGACTCCGACAGCGACGAGGAAGACGAGCGATACACGCCCGACGCCATCAAGCGGCGCGTCGACGAGTTCGAACGCAAGTACAAGCGACACGGGGAGCTCCTGCAATCGTTCGCGGATGCCGGTAATCATCCTATCCATCCCATTTCCACCGCGCCAGCTTTTGCCTGCGAGGCACATTTCATTTTAGGATCATGATGCAACGTGACAGAGACCCTCGACGAGGCTCACAAGTGGATGACCAAAATCAACAAGTTCGAGGAGCGCCATCTCAAACTGCCACTCGAGTACAGGGTCATCGGCGACATGATGAACCGTCTCAAGGATGCCACGGGGAAAGAGCGCTTCATTCTCCTCCAGAAGCTCAACCGAGCTATTAGGATCATGGAATGCAAGGAGGCCTATGATCCCAGTAACCCTGAAAACTTTGGGCTCATTCAGCACCAGCAGGTTGGTTCTCCAGAGGATCTGGTGCTGAATGCCGGCTTTGATAAGGAGAAGCAGATGATCCAGGGGGAACAACTTGAGGATGACGACGAGGAATTCAATGAAGCAAAAGAGAGGGATGATTTGCTCATAGAGAAACTCAATGCTATCGAAAAGAAGATTGAAGACAAGTTGGCAGAGTTGGATCACACCTTTGGTAAGAAAGGCAGAGTTTTGGAGGAGGAGATTAAGGATTTGGTGGAGGAGCGGAATTCCTTGTCTGAGAGAAAGAGGAGACCCATGTACAGAAAAGTAAGTGAAATCATCAATTCGATCAGCCTAATGATCTTTTGCCCCTGGGTGTGTGTTCCACCCTTAGTCTTCCATGTTGCCTTGTGTACACTAACAGATTGATATGGCCATGATACGCTTCACAGGGTTTTGATGTCAAAGTTATCGATGTTAACAGGACATGCAAAGTCACAAAGGTCAGTTTTTTGTTTCGGTGATCTCAACTGATACTTATAGCCTTTTCACCAACCCTGCTGCATAATTTTATATTTTGTGTCACAGGGAGGCCAAATAGCAAAATTCACAGCATTATTGGCCACTGGAAACTACCATGGTGTTGTAGGCTTTGCAAAAGCTAAAGGTCCAACAGCCAAGATTGCAATACAGAGGGTATGGATTGTTTATCTTTCCAAACAAATTACTCAACTTATTTCTGGCCAATTTGAATGCTTCATCTTCAGTTTGTCTGGTAGTGAGTTCACCTATGGTTGCTTTGAGCTTACTAACTTTTGCCCTCTGCTAAAGTGAAACTACGAGTTGTTGGCATCTATTTATCTATTTATCCATTTCGTCACATGGCATATCGGTTTGTTGCCTCAGTATTGTTGTGTGCGGTTTATACACATAGAGTAGTGACAATACATTGTATAATTATGGTAAGGCATTGCATGCTTCAGTTCAGGATCTTTTGATGCTCAGTTGGCACTTTTGTAGGTTGCTTTATTTCTTCTTGTATCCTCTTTGATGAGTGATGAGATTTTGGTGTATACAGCACTTTGCTCCTGTTAAGACAGATTTGGTTGCCCACTTCTAAAATATAATCATAAAGAATCCTTGGTCTTGGAGATATCTAATTAATTAGAGTTTCTCTCATATGCTTGATAGTTCACCAACTGCTTTCATGCTCCACTTGGAGTGAGATGAGTCTCTTAGAGCAAGTGTGCTTTCATGCTCCACTTGGAGTTAGATGAGTCTCTGACAGTAAGTATATCTTTTGTTTTCATCAGGCATATGAGAAATGTTTCCAGGATCTCCACTACATGGAGCGATATGAGGAACACACAATTGCCCATGCTATCCAGGCCAAATATGAAAAAACAAAGGTGAACACATGGAAATACCAAACCACTCTTGTAGTTACCAATCGTTGTTGTCCAGTGAAGCTGATGGCTGCTTGTGTATATTAAGATATACCTCTGGCCTGGACCGACGAGAAGTGGAATGTGTGCTGCTAGTAGGACTGTTGAAACTGTGCTGTACTTGGCTGGTTTCAGCAATGTCAAGTCAAAGGTGCGCTTCTTCTAAAGTCACATGGCAGTCATTTTTCCTTTGAAAAAAAGGGAAAAATATCAGTCTTTTTGCATTTGGAAAATACTGATTTTTATTGTTTTTAACTTGCAGATTATTGGATCAAGGAACCCACTTAATGTGATTAAAGCTCTCTTCATAGCTTTGAACGCTGTATGTTGCCATTTGTTTCTTAAAATTTACCTAAACCTTCCCAACCTTTCATTCTCAGACAATTTTCTGTTATTGGGTGATACACCTTGTGTAATTTTGCCGTCAACTTTTTTGCAGATTGAGACTCCAAAGGATGTCCAGCAGAAGTTTGGGCGTACTGTGGTTGAATCTTACTTAGTGTAACCATCTGATTTGTTTGGAGGAGATGAGGCAAGCAGAGTATCTGTTGGCTTTGGCTTGGAAGACCAAGGAGTCCATGCCAGGTTCAGTAATGAGAGATCTCCTTTATTTGTTTTGGCGGTTCTGTGAGTCAGCTAAAAGGCTCAGCACACATTTGATGGGATGGTGCATGTTGATGCTGTAGAAGGTCAGTGGCAACAGTAAGCAGATAAACAGATGGTATTTCCCTGATCTTGTCCCTTTAGAACTGAATGAAGTTGCGGACACGTTTGAGTGTTGTATAAATGAAAATCAAAATTGCCTCCTGCCATTGTCTTGTTCTGCTAGCATAGTTTGCTGTCGTGCTTACTGTTGTGTGTGGATGACAAATCAGTCGAAGACTAATTTCATAAGTTTGTGTAGGATAATAATTCATATTGCTCACACATTCATGAGCTTGTTCTCCCTGCAGCGTGCTGCAGTTTTTGTTTTTGTTAGATAGGAAGGGAAACAGTTCATTGTGTGAAACTATATTGGATTTAATCACCATACATGTTTTATTAGCATTATATATATATATCCTGGCATCAATTGGTGAAAAACAGTAGCCTAATTGACAGATATGGTCTTGTTCAGGGAAGCGAATGTATCTTATCATGTGACTATGATAACACAGTTGAGGAGATGTACAGTAGCTTATTTCATTTTATTTTGCTAGCAAGGCCCAGAATACGTGGTAGTATAGTAGGGTAGATTGTATTGTGGATGTATCGGAGGTTCTTGGTGCTTCAGATGCACGGGAAATTGTACGTATCAGGTAGATAGATTTTGATTTTGCGATTTTCAATCCATGGGATCTTGTGATGGCTTACACCTCTTTAATTCGAAATAAAAGTGAAATATCTACAAGTTCAAAAGATGGACTGGGTCACTGGAATTTAAAGGTCAAATAGATGACAGCCAACGTTTGGAATATTACCATAGACAGAAGGTACTCTTTCGTTAAAGCAAGAACTTTGATGTTTACTACTCCTTCCGTTCTAAATTGTAAGTCACTCGAAGATTCTTGGAAAGTTAAACTATCTCAAGTTTGACCAAGTTTTTTTACACTAAAGTACAAACATTTATCATACCAAATTAATATCATTAGATTTTTTGTAACATATATTTTCATAGTAATTTATTCGATGCAATAAATCTTCATGCTTATCTCTATAATTTTGGTCAAACTTAAAATAGTTTGACTCTCCAAGAATTTTGGAATGACTTACAATTTGGAACGGAGGGAGTAGTATAAAAAACAGCTTTGAAGTTCATCTAAATTTTTAATAATTGTTTCCTAATCCTTTGCAAGATATAAAAACTCAGTGCAAATAAGTGAAAAAAACAAATTCACAAGGCCAATTATAACCAGATCTTTTAGTTATTTGTCGGCGGAATAGCCAAATCGATCCTTGAACTATCGCCGAAAGCTCAATTTCGTCCCTCAACCACAAAAACGGTCGTTCTCGTCCTCAAATTTTTGCAACCGGCTCAATTTCGTCTTTGAACTACGAAAACGGTCGTTCTCGTCCTCAAGTTTTCGCAACTGGCTCAATTTCATCCCAGTCTAGTCAGTTATGGTTGTGAATTACCAATTCTACCTCCTTGGCCATCTATCACGCTTTCCCACGAGCACAAATCGAAACTCTTTTCTCTCTCTCGAGACCGACCAAGAAGCCAANAAGAGCGAGAGAGAGAGAAAACAGGGGTCCAGGGCCTGGACCAGGACAAGCTATTGCTGCANTACTATTCCCTTCCCAATTCGCTGCGTCCATCATCGTCCATGCCATCATAGGCTCATAGCTCACTGTCAGCTCCCATGGAGTTCATGCAAAGGCTCCTCAAGTGCCGGCGCAATGCGTCCGCCGCCGTGGCGAGCGCCTCCTGCCTAGTCCTCGTGCTCGTCTTCTCCGTCCACATCGTGGCCACGCGCCACGACGACGCGGGGATCTTCGGCGCTTCTCCCATGATCGCGGCGCAGCCTTCCTTCCTACTCGAACAGGACCAGGTGGCGGGGACAATGAGCTGCGAGGCAGAGCTACGGTCGCTGTCGGACCACGGCGCGCAGTGCCGGTACCTGTCGAAGCCGGGGCACTCGCCGTGCGCGCCGCGCAGCTACCTCAACTACCCGCGTCTCTTCTACTGCGGCTTCGGGCGCGCGCCGCGGCGCTCGCGCTATGGCTGCTTGTGCTCTTCTACTTTCTCGGCGACACGGCGTAACAGTACTTCTGCGCGCTGGAGGGGCTCTCGGCGGCGCTGCGCCTGCCGCCGGCCATCGCGGGTGTCATGCTCCTCTTGATCGAGAACGGCGCGCCCGACGTGCTCTCCAGCGTGTGTTAGGCGCGCTCCTCGCGGCGGCCTCGGCCCCGCCGGAGACCCGCTGGGCCTGGCTCCCGTGGCTGACTAGGGGGGTAGAATCGGTAATTCACAATCATAGCTGACTGGGTAGGGACGAAATTGAGCCGGTTGCAAAAGTTTGAGGACGAGAACGGTCGTTTTCGTAGTTCGAGGATGAAATTGAGCCAGTTGCGAAAGTTTGAGGACGAGAACGGCCATTTTCGTAGTTCAGGAGTGAAATTGACCTTTCGGCGATATTTCAGAAACAGATTTGGCTATTACGCCTTATTTGTCTGAAATGTTTCTTATCCAGCTAGCCATTGTGTTGCTGAGAGCAGCATAATAGTTCCAAGCAATTCGATATCCTAAAAGTTTGAAACCATAATTGGTTCTAATATCTCGTATTTTTTAAAACTAGCGTTGATACCAACCGTACTCCCTCTGTTCCAAAAAAGAATATATTGTTTTAGGATTTAAAATTTGTCTAAAAATGATGTTTTATTTAATTTGGCATGTGTGTATGTGCATGTAGGCATGCAACAACCAATTAGTACTAAATATAGCAAATAAATAGGAGCAATTGAGATCATTTTACCTACTTAATATTTTATTCTAAAATTCCTAAAACGTCATTCCTTTTGGGACGGAGGGAGTATGTCTTTTTTTTATAAATTTACAAATATGTCAGCAAGTTCCACATCCAAGAGGTTAGTTACCAAAGGCATGTTCAATACAAAGATGCTTTAATTAAATGTATAAAAAGTCTTAACCTAAAATGGAGGTTGACTAATTTTCCTCGCTCATTTTAGACTCTCCATGTTCTGACCTTCAATTTGCATGCTTATTCGTCTCGAGGCGCCATCCGCTTAAGAAAGAGGTTAAAAAAAATTATATTGCTCTCCTCAGTGTCTTTTTTTTCTCAAATTTCTTTAAATTTCTCTGTGCGACAAAATTTGAAACAGTGGCATTTAAAATTTTCTCGCCACGAGGGAACTGACTCCTCCTTAGCCAAGGCGCGGACGAAAACTCAAGCGCTGCCCATTGTACGTGGCGTCTGGATACCCTGCCGGACAGCAGTGTTTAGCGTGACGGGAGTCCGTAGCTCATGAGGCGTGGCCGCGTGGGCATTGACCGTCTTTCTGCTCGCGGCCGTGGTCCCGGGGATCGGATCGGAAGGCTCGCGGCCGTGCCCGTACCAGTCACTGTACCAGTGCCACGTCGTGCCGCCGGATTTGGTCCCCTGCCGTTCTTCCCAGCAGCGTTCTTCCATCCCCTCTTCTCCAGAAATCCAGCTTCCGAGCCACCACCTCATCTCCAAGGTCGCCAAATTCCTACCTCCCCAACTCGCCAAATTCCAATCAGGCAAGCACACCGGTCTCGTCTCTGCTCTCTCGGTTGGTCTAGTACTCCAGTTCCAGTTGGGTACCTGACATGGAGCCCCCTGCGCCTGGGCCCGCGAGGAAGCGGAAGCACAGGGACGCCGCGTCCCCACCCGAGCCGGCTGCCGCCGCCGCCCCAGGCGACGGCGGCAACTTGCTCCTTGCCGGCCTCCTCGCGCACGAGTTCCTCTCGTCCGGCACCGTCCTGGGCAAGCGGCGCGGGCGCGGGTCTGAGGCGGCCGCCGCCGCGGTGGGCGGGCCCGCGCGGTACGAGGCCGTGGCCGTGCTGGTGCAGCGCGGCGGGGCCCGCGTGCCCGGCGTGGTGAACCCCGCGCAGCTCGCCGCGTGGGCCGCGACCGCGAGGTGAGCCCGAGAGGCGGAGGCGGCGCGCCGGCCGCGGCCTACGTGGCGCGCACCGATCGGGCCAAGCAAGGAGCGTCGTCTTCGCCTCTTTCCTCTCCGCAGGCATCTTTTTTTGCGAGCGCGCAATGCTGATGTACTCTATATAGGAGTACTACTGATTTTCACTACTGTATTTAGGCTGAGCAACGTTGTTTAACTAAGGCATTCCGTGAAATTATTTCACTCGTTAGTTTGCGCCATGTGTTCTTCTCGTGTAATCGATCTCCTCTGCAGAGGTAATTTTGGCGAAATGATATCAGTTGAGCACTGTAAGCTCAAGCTTGTTTGTGCAATGCAGTGCAGAGCTTCGGCAGCGGCCAGCGTAACATCATCAGCTTTCAGCAGCAGATTAACCGAGAACCTTCAGAAATCCTAACACAACCGATTGACCACATCACATCCACGATTCTAAATTTATCTAAACGTGGTGGAACCACACGAGTGACACCACACCACACCATCATCGGGGCCACCGATGCCTTACCCTGGCGGTGCCACGGCGACAGCGGCGCGCTGAAGGCCGTGCCGCTCCATGACCCGACGCATGGCCAGGGCGGCCGCCTCGCCGGCCCGCGCCGTGCCGGAAGCCATGATGGCCGCGAACTCCCGCTTTATCTCCTCCTGCACCCGGCTCTTGGCTTCCGCCAGCGGGTCCGGAGGCGCCGCCTTTGTCGCCACCGCCGCGGGCGCCGCGTTCACCTGAGCGGCGGCCGCCGGTGGTGCCGTGGGTGGAGCGACCGTGCTGCCATTGTCATTGCCATTGACCGCCGTCTTGCCAGCCTCCTCCGGTTCGTCTGCAGCAGTTGAAGTTGCCTCCACATCATTCGCGGACAGCTGTGTCTGAGCGGCGGCTGCCGGTGCTGGAGCGACCGTGCTGCCATCGTTGTTGCTGTTGACCGCCGTCTTGCCAGCCTCTTCCAGTTTATCAGCGGTACTCGATCTTGCCTCGACATCATTTGCTGACAAGTGTGTCTGAGCGGCGGCTGCTGGTGGTGCCGCCGGCTGTACCGCGGGTGGAGCGACCGCGCTGCCATCGGCATTGTGGTTGATCGCCGGCTTGCGACACTCCTCCGGTTTATCGACAGCAGTCGATTTTTCCTCGACGTCTTTGGCAGACGGCTGCGTCGCGGTGGTGAAAACGGCAACTGGGGCGGGAGCCGGCCTGAATTGAGGCGGCTGCGGCACAGCCCCGGCTCGCAAGCTCGTCTCTAGTCCCTGGATCATAGGCACTGCAAAGACCAATCAGTGAACATCCAATTCAGATTAGTTTGATGCAGGACCTGAATGTAAGCTATGAAAGCTCGTCAGAGCTCTTACATATCAGCTTGCCGACCGGGCTGTTCATCACTTCTTTTGGCAGCTCGAGGATGTAGCTGGGGACTGCAGCGCCAGCGAGGAACTGCGCGACCTCGTTGCTGAAGTTGTTGCAGTTGTTGCTGAGGAGGTTGTAGTTGGCCGGGGTGTAGCGCGGGCCAATCTTCTGGAGGAAGTCCTCGAACACCTCCTTGGGGTGGTGGGTCACGCCAAGGGTCTCCACCCGGATGGGCGCGCCATATGGCGTCCTGCCGGGCTGGCCCTGCTGGATTCCGCCGCCGAAGTAGTACTCACGCCCGTAGACGACCACTCCGGTGTGCCTGTCATGTGATGAAGTGCATCCATGTCAATGGTGGATTACATGTTATGGAATTCAGAGGTAAACGGAAGTGATTATTCTGTAACCCACTATGAAAACAAGCTGAATAAGTGAAATACGAAAAGCATTTAAATCGTCTTGTCCATTGCATGATACATGGTTCTAACTAGTTATCCATTCCAGTTTTGATGTCACAAGCAACCAAACAAGGATATCAGCTTGCATGAGAATTATTAGCATGGTTCTAAAAAAAGAGAACTATTAGCATGGTACACACAAATTTCTGGTTATTTTGCTGATGATCAAAGCTTATTTTAATTGAAGATAAATTTTGCAGAAATCTAGTTTAGTCCAGATAAACATGCACCAATCATGGCCTAAGTCGCAGCTGCCTTGTGTATTTTGGCAAGCCACTACAATTGCTATTTAGAACCTTGCCTACTACGAAAGTGTAACAGCAGCAATGTAAATCGGCATGTCAAATTCGATGTCTTCCCACAGTTTATATACTAAGCAACACCAGTCATCAGTGCAAATTCTTTCATAGGCAAATCTCAGATGCACGATGATCAGCAGGAAGAAGAAGAAAGAACTACAATGCTCACCAAATCGCCTCAATGGCTTTGCCCAGGATTGTCGCTGAAAGCTGCCGAGCCATCCCCTGGCTGACATCATAGATATGCAGCTTCACCGGGTACCCATCCTGCACACGGCCAAGCAAAATCATCCACCACTCAATTCAGATGCTTGTAAGGAAGAAACAGCAGCGACAAATTCAGTAAGGAACATGGGAGGCAGAAGCCGTGCCGTGCTTACCTCTGCCATCCTCTCCGCCCGAGTTTGGCACCCGAAGCAGCCGAACCTAAAGGAATTAAGAAGCCTAATCGATGAGAACAGGATGGAACAAAGTTGCCAATTGTAAAGTCGATAATGACAGAGCTGAATTTACGCCAAACTCATAGCCCCATGCCCCGAGTTCTACCAAACAAAAAGAAAATCCAGCTCCACAGACAAGATCCCTTTTTTCGCCCAACACAAATCATCAAAGTGACGAAAGCAAGAACCGGAGATTCCCAGAACCCGTATCGATTTTGGCGGAATTTTACCTAGAAAAAGCGAATCTACTCCGCCGCTTGGCCATGGGGGGCGAGGCGACAGAGCCTCAGAGACAGAAGAAAGGCAGGCAAGCAACCGAGAACCCCCGGACAGAGGAGGTAAAATAAAGCTCACGCAAGGAGGATATAATCATATAATCCAACAAGGAATCGATGGACTAACCAGACGTGTGGAATTGTAGCAGCGGAGGATTCTTTATCAGAGGGGAGATGCAGATACCGGGGAGCGTACGAAAGGGCAACGATCAACGAATCGCCTCGGTTGCTTCCCCGCGCCGGACGAGTGTCTCTTGCGTGGAGTGCAGGGGAGACACGAGAGGAGGAATAATTTTTGTTGGTTGGTTGCTCGGTTTGTGCAGAAACCAACCGCTTCCGGAGACACTTCGCGTCTCAGCGAGAGCGAGGTGGTCACGCCCATAAGCAGACGGCATCATTAACCCCATCCTACTCTTGCGATAAGTATACTGGCCATGGCTGAGAGGAAAACTTCTTGTTCTGAAATCATATAGACATAGCTGATAGCTAATTTCAACTGAATTTAGTGAAACTGGCGAGGCTGATCATCTTGGACAGAATTTTGACGATCAAAAGTTGCAAGCTATCCATGATGCTAATGTCTGAACCTTTTTTTAGGTAAATGGCAGTGTTCAGATGGAGGGTCTTTGACCACTAATTAGGGGTATTAAATAAAGTCAGTTTACAAAACTAACTCCACAGCCTCTATTAAATTCGTGAGACGAATCTAATGAGGCATTTCACTGCATAATTAGAGAATGATTTTTTTTAGATAAAGGATATATCATCCGGCCTCTACGTCCTTAGACGTACACAGCCTCTTATTACAATTTCACACAATCGACGACACAACCAAGGTCCATAAAAAAGAATTACAGCAAACGCAAATTTTGCTGCCACCCTCCTTTAATTTGCTCCAAGGCGATAACTTCAAGATGCCTACTAACTGCTGAAAGGGTGTTTTTGGCTTGGTCATCATGCTGCAGCTGTGTCCAGAAGCGAATCTAATACGCTCCCCTGAAAATAACCTGCATAATAGAATTAATTTTGATCTTATTAAATACAATATCGTTGCGGCAATTCCAAATAGCCCAGCATACAGCAGAAACTCCCACCCAGATCAAATTTCTAGTCTT
>JAZFNS010020007.1:34389821-34401516 GCA_037127165.1 Alloteropsis angusta | reverse complement strand
CATGGCAACAACAACTCGTACAGTGGTGATTGAGTCGTCTCATAGTCCTAAATTTTAGCTTTGAGATAATTGCTTCGCGAAACAACCGTCTTATTCTCTCACCTCCCCTTCTTTCTTCCACGTCATCAAAAATCTTACGTGAAACTGCATGAGACAACGTATGACACTATCCGCATATAGCAATTCGTAGCCTCAGACCATGGAGGTAACCGTTTGAGCCCGTCCAGGCAATGGGCGAATGGGCTAAAAGGCCGTGGGTCTACACGAAGGTCTTTACTTACGGCCCATCGAGGGTCTTCTTTTTTTATCTCCTCTTTTTTCTTTTTTGCCTTTTTCAGAATTTGTATTCCGTTTTCTCAAAAATTGTGCAGAGAGCTTAGAAGCAAAATCACATGAGTTTGGTTCCTGCAAACACAGGGGTGATCGATCTGGCATTTGAACCGCAAGATCTTCTGTTGCCGTACAGAAACAAGTTGGACACAGCTTGTCTTCCTCTCGAACGCTCGCAACAACATCAGTTCCCATGAGATTTCTAGCCAGAAACTGCGAGCAGCAAGCACCTCGATCACCCCCATCCGTTGGCATTCAGATTCAGGACGTGATTCGGCCGACGATTGCTCTCGTCACAGCCGTTTCCATGGCCGTGTTTCATCACCGCCGCCTGGCGAGCTGGAACGTGCGCTTCAGGAACTGGTTGGCGGCCTCGTCGTCGCGGTGGCACAGCACGCGCAGGATCGTGTTGGGGTCGGCAGGGTCCCACTTCCGCGTCGTGGGCGGCAGCGGCGTCTCGCCGCCGTCGTCCTCGCCGACGCCGGCGCCGGCACCGATGGACTCGCACGTCGCGACGCTGAACGCGTCGATGAGGCAGTCCGTGGAGCGCGCCATGAGGTCCACGACGGCCTCGGCCGCCTCGGCCTCGCGCGCCACCACGTCCTCGGGCACCAGCCCCTCCCCGCACGTGCAGAAGGCGCGCTTCAGGCTCCGGAAGTCCTCCTCCACGGCGGCGTGGTCGGGGCGCGCGAAGCTCCGCTCGTTGCCGCCCGCCAGGAGCACCATCAGGAACGCCTCGAAGGCGGCGCGCATCACCTCCCGCACCGCCCCCGGCTGCGCGCGGTCCGCCAGCACCGACACCAGGAACGACAGGTTCAGCTTCAGCAGCCGGAGCGCGGGGCGGATGCGGGCGTCGCCCACGCCGCGGGCGTAGAGGCCCTGGTAGAAGGAGTGGCGCGAGTCCAGGAACACGAGCCGGTGCGCCGCGACCTCGGCGACGGAGGAGATGGACGCCTGCGCCGCGGCGCGGGCGCGGTCGAAGCGGGCGGACGAGGACGAGGGCGAGGGCGAGAGCGACGCGTCGAGGGCCTGCACGTGGGCCAGCACGTAGTGGAGCGTGTTGAGGCGGACGTAGAGCCGCTGCGTCCCCCGGCTGATGGACGGCCGCGGCACGTGCTGCGAGCCGCCGCGCGGGCTGCCCTCCGGCGCCTGGCACGTCGGCAGCGCAGCCTTCTTCCACAGCCGGAAGAAGCCCGAGTCCTGGTTGCACCTCGTCAGCGGCGGCAGCGGAGGGAGGTAGCTCTGCTTCGACCCTGTGGCACGCGCATGCCATGGTGAGCTGCTGCATCTCTCAACACTTCAATACAAAGACAAGCTGCTGCAGAGCCTGAGCGTACCGCAAGAAGCCACAAAGGAGATGTAGTCATGGAAGATCGCCTCAAGGCCGTCGACGAGGTCGTGAACCACCTCCTCCTTTGCACTCGCCGGGATCTCGGAGAACTCCTCGATGGTGAACCTTGCCAGCTTCATCAGCTCCATGGCGGACCCCGCAAAGGGCTCTTCTTTCGATTTCGGTATCCAGCTCTACAAAACAGGCAAGAGGCAACACATTCGTCAGTTTGCCAATGGAATAATTGTTGGCAAAATTCCTTCTCGCCGTCGAGGTGTCTGATCGAGTAGAACACAGGAAAGAACCTCAGTGTCTCTGGCTCTGAGGAGGCAGTCCTTGGCAAGCCCAAGCTTGTCGTCCATCCAGGCCTTGAGCAGCCCCATCACGACGGACTCGACCTCGAAGGGATCCATGTCGCCCACGACGGCCTTGGCCCGGCCGTCGTCGCAGTCCGCCGCGTCCTCGGCCGTCATCTGCGCCAGGGCCTTCTCCAGCCTGCTCGCCGAGTGGAGCACGCGGACGAGCTCCTCGGTGAGGATGGTCACCTTGGCCAGGTACTGCCGCAGTACCACGCCGAAGCAGCCGTGCAGGGTGACCGCGGCGACAGCGACCGGCGCGGGGTGCCACCGCCGCAGCACCGGGCTGAAGTTCTTGCGCTCGAACATGGCCAGCTGCTCCGTGTCCCTCGCGAGCTGCATCAGGACGGAGCCGGGGTCGTTGTCGCGGTCGATGATCACGCAGTCCGCCTCGCCGAGTCCGTTCTCGAGTATCTGACATTCGGATCAGAGCAAAATGCCCATCAACAGATCAATATACTATGCACCAGTTTCCAAGATTGCTTGCACAGTATGTTCTGCTCTGATTTTCTAGTCAATGAACTCCAACCTCGGTGAAGGCGCTCTTCATCGAACACCTGATGTAGTAATCGACGCGGTCACCGGCAAAGTTTTCATCGCCGGCGCCTTCCCGGTCGGCGATGATCTTGCCAACGGCAAGCGCCAGGGATATAAGGACCTCCATGCCTTCCGTGGCAGCGCCACCGATGCACTTCTCGTAGCTGTCGTGGTAGTCCAGCAGGTGCTTCTCCGACCACTCCTGCATCCCGCCGAGCGCGCTCAGGAGCACCTTGGCGTACACCGGGTCGCGGCTCCCCTGCATGGCGTCGGCCGCCACGTCAACGAGCACGGCGTGCGCCGCGGCGGCGAGGTCTGGCTCGACCTGGCCGGTGATCACGTACTGCTGGAAGAAGACCCAAGCGAGGCACACGTTATGAACAGCCCTGCTGATGCCGAGCGTCGGCCACGTCTTCCTGAAGAGTTCCAGGAGCTCGTCGACCTCGTCGAGCACGACGGTGCCCTCCCTCAGGTCGAAGATGGTTTGCAGGAGGGAGCAGTAGAGGAGCACATTGAGCGGGTACCCGTCGGCCCAGTGGCACGCCTCCACGGCGGCGCCGGCGGCGCCGGAGCGCCAGGAGAGCGCTTGCACGGCGTTGGTGAGGGCGCGCATGACCTCGGAGTTCTTGCCGGTGTCGATAGCGCGGATCTCGGTGGCGCGCATGACCTCGCGGAAGCGGAGCACGGCGGAGTGGAGGCGGTCGAGGGGCAGCGAGGGGTGAAGGATGAGGCCGGCCTCCAGGAGCTTAACCTGCCGGAACTGCCACTGGTGGTACTCCTCGGCGTCGGCGAACTCCGCGGGCTTCAGCTGCCGGAGGAGCTCCAGCGGCAGGACGATCGTCTCCGGCCTCCTGCCCACCTGGCCGACGACGGTACGCATGAGCGTGCGGCGCAGGCGCGCGTCGCTCTGGTCGGTGACCCGCATCTGCTGCCGCATGATCTCCGCCGACGTCATCGGGCGGCGCGCGCGGCCAGGGGAGGCCGGCCCCGACGTCTGGCTCAGCGTGCGCGCTATCATGGGCTGCGCCCCCAACGACAGCCGCCGGGGCCTGAGGCCCAGCGCCTTCTTGACCCGGCTGCCCGTGACACCGCCGCCGCCTCCCCTCGCGCCGGCGCCGGCCATGGGCGACGACACCTCCCCCTCCGCCCCGGCGGCGCCGCCGCCGCCGCTGCCCCTGCTCGGTGCCGCGCCGGTCGAGCGGCATGACATGAAGAAGATCTCGTACGCGGTCTCGCGGAGCTCGACGGGGCCGAGCGCGTCGACGCTGCCGAAGGGGCATTCGAGGTTGGCCGAGGCGAAGTCGAGCTCGGTGATGTCCGACCGCGTCGCCGTGGAGCTCGCGGAGGCGGAGCGCGAGCGCTGGTGGCGCCCCATCTCCTCCCGGCACGGCGGAGCCGCCGAGAGAGACAGCCGGGGCGCGCGCTTGGGAGGGAGACGCGCGAGGACTCCGACTCGGAGAGAAGTGATCAAGGGCAGAGACGGCCAGCGCACGCCTCGCCCAAATGGAGTCGGCTATTTCCGCGCCGCCGTTGCAGGGGAACCAGGAGCTTGGGCTTTGCCAGAATTTCGCACGCGCTCGCTGCATGCTTTGCACCCAAAAGGGCAACGCATTCAGATTAGCGACGCGATAGTTTAATTTTGCTTGCAAGCCACATATGACTCGGAATTTTACAAGCCACACATTCTGCCAAGCATGCGTACGGTCTGAACTTTGAACTGGGGATTATACAACCAGAATTTCAAGGACCCAATTCTTGAAAAATTTCTTAACACTTTATGAGCACTTAATTACCTGGTAGTGCAGATATTGATTTCAAACAGGACAAAGAACTCGCATGCAATGCAGTAGAGGAAGTCACAATGGCACTTCAGGGGCCTTCTTACCGTGCCAATAGAACAGACGATCTAATCCAATGTCACAAGGAACAAACACGGACACATGAGCAGGCAAAAAGAAGTTCCCATTGTCATATGGTGATGTCAAAACTACCTGCTTCAGTTGAATAGAAACTAATAATACTTTGAACATTTTAGGCTGACAAAAAAAATCTCAAGGCTACTTTTTTTGCGAAAATCTCAAGGATACTNNATGACTCATTGAGCGTTTTAACTTTGATGCAGACATCTCAAAATGCATGACCTTTGANAAAAAAAAACTCAAGCTAACTGCGGGATAGGCATGTTGATTAGTGCAATAGAAAATCCCTGGAAACAAAAGAGGGAGCTGGGAGCTCGGAGACGAGGACAGCAACAGCAAGAGACATGGGACTTGCAGAGAAAAGCAGTTTGCATAGGATTCATCTGTTTTACTTCAAAAATAGGATTCATCTGTACTGCCAAATGACAAGATATCATTCATGCATGAAGCAATTTGCTTGTATGGTACTACGATGCTAGAGTCATGAGCATTCCGCAACTGCCAAGCACTGAACAGATATTATCAGAAACAGGTCAAACAGCGATAATCCATCCACTCATTATTACATACGAGAATGCAAAATGCATCAAAGTGCAAATTTCGCTCCAATCAAGAATAGTAAGTAAAGGATACATATAAAGTTATATGCATTTCATTTCTTTCTATTTACAAATCCAAGATTCAACCTTTGCGTATAACTGATTCAAGCCTCCTGTGTAATCTCTTATATGCATTTAAAAACAACTACGGCTATTATTAGCTCCTGCCTGAATATAAATAAGCCTAGCTCCAAACACATCTTATCTTCACCCCACTCCCAATTCCTAGACATAAGTAGGCGCAGTTCGTTTCTTCTTTTTTTATATGTGTTAACTGTAATAGAAATAGGGAAGTCACATGCATTAAAAAGTTTCATATTACAGGTCCTGTTCAACACATTTCTGTCTATTTTATTTTAAATATCTCAGCAAGTCCGAACAATCAGGAGATTCAACTACTTTGTTCTGTAATTAACTTTACTTAACGGTTATTTTGTTCGATAATACTGTCCTTTTTTTGGCCTAGCACAACATGTGAACATCCAAAGGGTGGTATGATTTGACTAAAACAACCTGATAGCATGATACAGTTAGTCAGGTACACCTTTACGGAAGTTCTAACATTGACTCCACTCCAATCCACATGAACTCAAGCAGTTTCTTCCAGATTAATAGGTCTCTGGTCTTAGTTGTGGCATGCACAGGTTCTGCTTACAGGATCTAATTACAGATAAACTAAGGACCTTAAAACCAGGTGGTGCGAAGTACACTTGAAGTAAATATTTCCAATATAAATTTATACCCAATTAAGTGTATACCATCAGAAGTGATAGCAAAATATCAACAGTGAGTAATTGGCTTAAGATTTGAGATAACACAAGTGGCAAGCAAATGCAGAAAGTGTAGCATGGTTTAGCTTAATATTGTAGACAATTCAAGCTACAATTCAATGGCATTCAAAATAAACAAAAGGCACCAATGCTAGCATACCAAGGGATACTATATTGTGAGTATATGGCATTATGNCAACAATGTTATGTGGTATAGCAGCGTGACAACAAAAAGAAGCCTCTGATGATCACANAAAAAAAAAGCCTCTAGCGCAAATGAAGTCACCTATGTATTGGGGAGCTGCTAGAAAGCAAGCATCCAACATATCTATTATGTACAGGCGCCAGCCCTTGCGCCATGCAGCCAAGTCCTTGCCCATGCTTCACAGACCCGGTGACAGTGCCTGCAGACTCCAGTTACCTCATCACACTCTGTTAAAAAAAGTTCCATCATGAAAAACTGCGCTTCAGGGCGGAAAAGGCTTACGCCCAAAATTCAAGCTCACTCAACTTTCAACTGTAAAATATACACCTGGCTATATGAGGCAAGGTATCACATGCAAGTACACATCTCTATGTTAAAGTCTTTATTAGCTTATCTTTCCAAAACTTGATGAAAACACAATTAAATAACTCATCTTTATGTGATTAATGATGAAGAGAACCAATAAGTTGTAAAGGGATCATATATATATACAACTTCCAGGTAAGAATCTCGAATCAACAACATTGTGCTAGCATAAGAATTCCATGTGTATCCTTACATCACGGTATCAGAATGATGGCAAATACATTGACTCAAAAGTAGCATCAATTATTGTTTGTGCTTGCCTCAACTTTTTGTTATTTAGCATCTCAAGCTATGATTACGGGGTACTATATCGCTTAGCACTATTTCTGCAACGCGATCTAACAGCACACTAGGTGTTGGAGACACTTCATGTGAATCTTTGAGCTAGCCCAGTCCTACGGTCCATAGAATAAGCTGTTTCATCCACTCAGTCTAACTTTGCTCTGACCAAGTCGTGAACATCAGCAACCATAAATGCAAAATATGACAACAGAGATTCCATAGCAAGGGATCTAACCATATTGAGTGTAATATGGCATAAAGTTTTTTCTTTTAAGAAAATCCAGTAAGTTCCCTAAAATTTTAATACAAAAACAAATATACATTTTCGAAGGTGCATTGATCATTGTTTATGTGGGATGTGGCCAACCTAAGAAGAATATTGTTGCCCAACTGACAATGTTTCATGATCAATTTTTCTGTCACCGAAGTATATGGTTTACTACAGCAAATCTGAAAGGGAGAAGGCTAGAAAATCGTCTAGAGCATCACTTTGGCAATTTCCATAGTCAAGAGATTCTTGCCAAACAAATTAATATAGTGAATCTTTGATTCTACATACCACTATCTTGCAGCACAGCACAGGACCCTTCAGAAAATGAAGCATTTAAGCTGGTATCTTGCACTCTTTCAGCTCTCTGAGATGGAAACTTTCCACCAGCTCATCATGTAAACACAGTGAATTTCACCTGCCTTTTCAGATAGCAGATTTAGCAGCCCTCGTCTGGGCATCTCTAAAAAGAAATGACATCCCATTCAACCTGTACAGAAAGGAAAGGTAGGAGGAAGGACAATTATTTCACTTGCCAAATGCCTTGAGTGCTCTACTTGTACAGTTTCTAGTACTACGTTCAAGTAGCTTCACAGATAACTCTGTTATCTAATACTACCTTAGAAACTTGGTGCTACAATCTTGCTGCTAATAAGTGTACTGCTGCTTGGAAATCGAAATCTAGGGCCAAATGGATGGAATTCATATCTTCATGATATACTTGAAGGACGTACCATTCCAGCTACATAAAAACACTTGAACTACAGTTGCACATATGGTTAGAAGCAGCTACAGTATCAGATAACTAACACTGCAAACCATGATGTTCGCATCTGTTGCAAACCATAAGCAGATAATATGGCATAACACCATAACTCCAGTTTGAGCTAACCAGAAGAATAAGCACAACACCACATATCAACACAACCACAAAATACAGAACATTTCAGGATAGAGGTAGATAAAGATCCAGCATAGATACTACTGTCAAACACAAATATATGATATGTAGACCAGAGATACAACTAGATAATTTTGCCCATAAGCAGTCAAGCTACTCTAGCTTTTAAACTAGAGATGAAGCAACCTGAAACAATACTCATGGAAAAGCACACGGACGGATAAAGCTAAACTTAAAAGTAATGCAAGATACTGCTACTCCACATTATAGCTACTTATTGACTAGAAGTTCTAGATGTAAGCCACTAAAGGTTCAAGCATTCCAACCCGGAGAAAGACTGATTTAACCAGCAAATGGGCGATCTTCAGGAGGCTGAGAACAACCAGAGGCCAGAGTAACAAAACAATACATAGAATGCCCAGATGTGCTGGTTCATTTCAAAGACACTCTATTTGTCTCTCTCTACTGAGCAACCCTGGGTTGCACACTGCCATAACCGCTGCCATAATTTGATTGCCCTTCAGAACCTCCATTGACTGAACCACCAAATCCACCGCCTTGTGAAGGATCACTCCAAGCACTTGGATAACCAGAGTTGCCACTCCCACTGCCATACCCTGCACCGTATCCAGATGATCCACCAGTAGCAGGATTGCCGGCACCATCACTACGTGCGCCATAAGCCCCGTATCCTCCATGACTAGCATATGACGCATCCCCTCCATATCCACCATACCCATAGCCCTGGCCCCCATAGCCTGCAGCTCCACCAGGGGCCTGACTTGCGGGAGCAGTACCACCACCAGAAGAGTTGTTCCAAGCGCTATAGCCAGCATTGCCACCATAGCCTCCAGCACCATATGCAGATGGAGCTTGACTGCCCCAGGGTCCTCTATTTGAGCCTGGAGGACCACCTTGGTAACCAGAGCCAGCTGCATTCGGGTTTCCATAAGGTGCACCATAAGCAGCAGGAACACCTCCATATCCTCCAGCCCCATAATTCCCATATCCAGCTCCAGGGTTAGCACCATATCCATATCCAGCTGCACCAGCGCCGTAACCTCCTGCACCATAGCCTGGATAGCCACCACTACCCTGCTGTGCTTGGCCGTACCTGCCGTCACTTCTACCATCATAGCTGCCAGAGTTGGTGCTATGGCCATTATTGTTCTGATAACCCCCACCTCCTCCAGAACGCCCACCACCTGAGCCTCCAGGGTTTGCCTCACGAGGCAGCGCTCGTTTCACCTCCACCATCTTCCCACCCAGGTCGTGGAAGGTCTTGTGCAGCACACGGTCAACTGCATCCTCCGAGTCAAAGGTGATGAAGCCGAACCCCCGAGGGCGCTGTGTGTTCTGGTCGTACATCACAACGACGTCAGTGACACTGCCGAAGGTCTGGAAGTACTGCCTGAACCCTTCTTCTGTTAGAGTGGAGGGCAGCCCGCCTACGAAGATCTTCTTCGTCCGAGCACCACCGGCGTCGCCGCCGCCGCCGCCGCCGCCGCCTCCACCGCCTGAGTTCCTCCCGGCACCCATAGGGTTCGAGGTCTTGGAGGCCTGCTGCTCCTCCCGCGACAGTGCCCGCTTCACATCGACCTGAGAAAACAAAAGCACGAGCAAAACGGAGAGAAATCCTCGTCAAGCTCGGTCGGTGGGGCAGATCGGGAGAAGACCGAAGCGAATATTCCGCGCTGGGTCGCGAATATTCGGTCTAGGGTTTCGCGTGAGTTGAGAGGCGAGAGGAGGGGATGTCGCCGTACCGTGCGGCCGTCGAGGGTGTGGGGGTCCTGCAGCGCGCGGTCGACGACGGCGGGGTCGGCGAAGACGACGAAGCCGAAGCCGCGGGGGCGGCCGGTGAGCTTGTCGCGCATGACGGCGGCCTGGGTGACCTCGCCATAGGAGGAGAAGTGCTCGCTCAGCTTCTCCTCCGTCGTCTCCCACGAGATGCCGCCGATGAAGAGCTTCCCCTGGTCCGATTCCATCTCTCCGCCTCCGCTCCGCTTCGTGCTCTCGCCTGCTGCGGGGGGAGAGGGAGAGCGGAATTGGGGATTTCGGGCCGCGGATTTGGGTTTGGGGGGCGGAGTGGTTTGGCTTGGGNGATATTTTAGGGCGGCCGCGTGGTGGGGACCGGGAGGAGCCGCGAGACGGAGGGTTTTCGTGGGGCTTTTCTTTNGGAAAGGTTTTTCTAGCGGCTGTTGGGAGATTTTGGCATGTTTTTATTTTTATTGCTATTTTTTGAAAAAAAATGATTTTGTCTCTTAATTAATTATTTGTAGCGTGTAAATTCATCTTATGTTTTAATTTGTATAAATAATCTCATTTCTATTTATTTAATTAGGGTTTAATAGTACCTTAGTATCATTCGACTAACTGTTCACCAAACATTGGACAATTTCAGCGTTAAAACACATATATTTATTTACTAAAAACATATTCCCTTGTCATGTAGATATATATCGTTTCGAAAAAATATACATTTTATCTCTCTCTTCTCCATATTTTTGAAATGTTTAACTTCATTGTGAGGTTGTTCCAGCCAATCCTAATTGCTTAATGTGGCGATGGTTAGAGATTGAGCGAACTGATTCAGCCACTTTTCCAAATCCGCTAAATAAGCTAATTTTCTCTATTCAACATTTCGATTATTTTGGAAAGATTGAAGAGCGCCCCGCCTTATCTTGGTTGGTGACGGCTTGAGAGTAATAGGACTTTCATGTAGTCACGCTATATCTGACATCTTCCGTGAATCGAGAAAACCGCTACATTTTACATGTGTTTTGTGATAGATGCACATCATAGGCACCATATATATTGGACATCTTCCGTGAACTGAGAAAACTGCTTCCTTTTACATGTGAATTGTGATAAATGCACGTCATAGCATGTCAATAGCACCATATATATCCGACATCTTCCGTGAATTGAGAAAACCGCTCCCTTTTACATGTGTATTGTGATAGATGCACGTCAATAGGCACCATATATATTTGTCATCTTTCATGATTTGAGGAAACCGTGCCTTTTATATGTTATTGTGGTTGATGAACACCGGTAGCATGACAATAACGCGCAAAACAACTCATTGGCCTCTTTTCGCTATTGACAATAGGGGAAAAATTGACCAGAAAATTGATTTTGCATTGGGTTGTTATTGTGGTTTCTTCCACTTATTATATTATATGACATGGCTAAAGGTGATTGCCTCGCTTAAACCATTAGTAGATGGCATGTTCAACTAACGTGGTTAATTTGCACTGTTTGGAATATTTAAGGAATGAAACATATTTTTTATTTTTGTAATACTACCTGAGATGGATGTGATACAACTTTTATTATCTACTAGACAAACATGGTCGTGCGTTGTTAGAGGCAAATATTGGTGAGATGACGATGGTTGGCTTTACTACTCTGAGGGAGAGCACGATTGTTAGCGACAATCTTGCCCCTATCTCCTTTGTGAATTTGGTTTTTATGTTTTATATATCTTTATCAAATAATGTTCTTGCTGGGTCGTCCTATTATAGATATTAACATGTGTTCTTGTTTTATTTGAGTTCTTTGGGTGACACCTTGAAAGCCGAGCTCTTTTTATAACCCTTACATGTTCAATTAAGACTTATCTAATGAAGAAACCAATGTCGAGAGTTAAAGTCGTGGTTAGAGTTCGTGGTTAGAGTTCGACGAACCAGACAAAGCAGGGGATCCACACGTCGAGTTCAAAAAAGGGTTAATTTGATTCGTGCCACTGTTATTTCACAAGTTTGGAGATCTACCACTAAACTTCGTCTATTTAGAATCATGCCATTATAATTCTTCATCTCTCTGAACC
>JAZFNS010020007.1:33690645-33701494 GCA_037127165.1 Alloteropsis angusta | reverse complement strand
TGCCGATTTCTTTCTCACTATATTGTAAAGGTTTGGGTATATTTGTTTAAGTGGACTTGTTTCCATCCAAGTATCCTCCCAGAACCTAGTTTCCAACCCATTCCGGACCTTGAAGTGCCCAAATTGGAGAAAGAGTTCCTTTACTTCCATGAGTCCTGCCCAGAAGTGGGAGTCTCCAGGTTGTTTTTTAGCCTGAGTAAGGGTTTTGTTAGACAGGTATTTCCTCCTTAGGAGGTTCTGCCACGTTCCTTCCTCATTTATTAACTTAAAGAGCCACTTACTTAGGAGGCATTTGTTTTGAATACCCAGGTTTTTTATCCCAACTCTCCCACATTCTCGTGGCGTACACATGGTAGTCCATTTAGCGAGTCTATATTTTTTCTTATGCTCATCGCATTGCCAGTAGAATCTGGATCTGTAATAGTCTAATTTCTTTAGGACTTCTTTCGGGACCTCAAAGAAGGAGAGCATATACATGGCCAGGCTAGTCAATACTGAATCGATGAGAACTAGTCTCCCCCCAGCAGAGAGCAATTTTCCTTTCCAACTACTGAGTTTCTTTTGAAATTTTTCCTCGACTATTATCCAGTCCTTGTTGGATACAACCATTTTTTACAAAGAGATATACAAAACTTTACATGACCTCAAATTGTCATGCAGGTGGACATTTACCTCAGTGGGTAAACTGGTTATAGTCACTCCATCTGCGCAGTAAGTATCACCTAACAACAGATTATTATACACCCTAGCCTAAAGTCGCCAAAGCTCATACTCGAGCTTGCCTTTTGCCGTTCAATGCTCAATGTCCAGAAAGAACAGAACTGTGGGGTATGACTCCTGAGAACATGATTTTTCCTAAAACAAGAAGAATTCGCACCATCCGCCTATTGTGCTTGAGTATCGAAAAGGATTCACGCCGAGTTTCTTGTGGTTGAACAAAACGGTGGTTGCACTGTATGCTGTTATGTGCCAACTTGCTCCTGGTCCTCAGTAAACAGTAAGTGTTGTGTATATTCATAGCTACAAATCATGGAAGAGCCGCCTAATTTGTTCAACAGTGGCAGGCATCAGCGTGACAGGGCACCTTTTATGCTGTAGCACAAGACAAAGCCATATAAACTGATGGACATACAATGCGGCTGAAATATATAAGATCTGTATCAGATATGGTAGAACCCACCTGAGAGACAGACTTGAATATGCAGCTGTAGCAAAAAACAAAACCAGAAACAGCAAGAACAGAGGGGTTGGCGCGCTTCTGGCAGCACAGGGGGCAGAGCGTCTTGTCAGGTGGCAAGGGAATCCCGTCTTTGGCAACCTGATAAAAAAAGCCATGAACCATATAAGGTTGTAATCATGAGTAACTAAAAGGATTTATTAGTAAACAGTTTAACACAAAAAATTGTGAATTATAGAGAAAACGACACATTTCAGGATACTTGGAAAATCACAGATAGACTATGTCATAAGAGAGTGGTGACAGCTCTTTGTTGGCAACCTTAGAATAAATAGATATACCTTTGGAGTTGGTGGAGGAGGGGGTGGTGGATATACGGTTGGAGCTGACATTCTTTCTTCAGCAGATTGGTACCACCACTCCATCATCTAAGGTAAGATTACCAAAAGGACAACATTAAGCACAGTTCTGTAGTTGAAAGTTATGCGTTTCATATAGAGATTGACCACAGCCCACAGGGATAGAGCTAATAGCTCAAGTAATCACGCAAATAGTTTGCGAACGTCATCAGCTGACAACTTTGATTTCATAGTCATTTCAATATTCAAGTAGTTTAAGGATGCCTTCTAGAAATTATTTCTCACATTAGTTTCATATCAACGCACTCATAAAATAAATATCATAACATTCAAACTCAACAGTTTGCCTGCAAGAAGATATTCAAAGTGAGAGGAGTAGGTTCTCTACGGCAAGAACTTGCAGAACAGACCTTGAAAAAGAAGACTGCAGCAATTAAACCAGTCTGTGCATAATCTAGAGTTGTGTACATACAACTAAGGAAAACCCGTTGCACTGCCTGCATAGGAAAAGTTCTTGTCAGGACCTGGAAAATTACACTTAAACCAATACAGCTACTGAATACTGTCAGTCCTCTCCTACCTTGAACCATGGAGGACCACGAAGTCTCTCAAGTTCACGATTTCTAATCCTTGATATCCTAGAAGATGAATCCATCTATATATTCAGATGAAGAAAAAGAAAATATATTAGGCACTGTCACCAAGAAATGGAAAGTGTAAACATATTTGCCCACTGATCAGTGCTTCCAATGATTAAAAGAGTGTGCCACGTGGTACAAAATGCACCGGTAAATATGCAATAATGAGATTCTAAATATGCCTCTGCAAAATATGCGCAGCGTGAAGCACAATACCAGCTCTTGTCCAGTAGCACGACAAACATGAAGCCCTAGCACATGTAGTGCTGGACTATAAAAAGCAGTGGCATCCAACAGATACAACAGCTGGTATGCAAACGAGAGACCTGCAAAACATGGATGCCATATGTGAAACACTAATGCCCACCGGATGAAACAAACAAGCAGGCATTGCACAATTCTTTTGAATACATGGAACACAAATGAGATTGGGTTACACTGGACAAACAGACCAAAAGACCCTAGCAATGCAAAACTAAAATGACAAGATCACAAGAGTCGAGAAAAAAATGATACAAAGGAAAGAAGGAGAATATAACTGATTGAGATTCTTTTTACTGGTGCTTCATGACAACAATATGGAATAAGTCAGTTCCTTGAAACAAATAAAGACAGAACAACACAGAATTATTTATAATCTATACAGGATGAAGATCCACGGGAGTAGCTGGTAAAAAAAACCTTCGTTAGTTGCATGAATCCATGGATAGCAAACACCTATGACTGAGGCAAAGTTCTTCTTTAAACGTGTCAAATTTGAAACTTCTCCAGTTGTTGGGTCATTCTGTGATTGAGAAGTCTGCTCCTGATCTAATACGAAGCCAGCTTCATCAAACCTCACATCATCCTGACCCCAAAGAGTTGCCTGCAACCTGGCTTCCCTTTCTTTATTATATATAGACTGCAACTTCGACTTAAAGTATGGCAAAACAACCTACAATAACAACCGGAAAAAGTTCAGCATAAAGAGGAGAAACATTCCATAAGCAATGACTTTCATCATTATATAAAGGAAAATTTTGGTACACATTGTCTGATATCAAAAGTTTGATATACATGGTTATCTACTTATCGTAGACACAATTCAAGTTTTAGATATTTGCAACTTGCATTCTAAGAATGGGAGAAAACATGGAATACTGAAATAAACATTTCCTAACAAAAATGATAAATCAAGAAGGCATATTTCAAAAGGTAAACTTTACTAAAAAGTGTTAAATGAACACACTTGCATGTGTCGGTGTCCAATTTACAGTTTTTTTTTTTTTACACACAAAAACCACTAGGAACCCAACATGAGTGAGGGGTGTCTTACTCAGCAAGGAGTCTGAATAACACTGTTACTACAGTGCATCCCCAATACATCCATTTAAAAAAACTACATCAAGGAGTAGGGTAGAATATATCTTGAAGCAGGACTTGAATTTGTTATTAGTAATGTAATGTATAATAAAACTAGGCCATTGCACCCCATATACCACAACCAGATGCCAACAGCCCAACAAACAAACAAGAAGATTGGAGTCTGAAAACCATAACTGAAATCTGAAGTTGGTAATACAGTAAGTTAGTAACAGCATCAGATCCGTAACTTCGGCAAAAGGCCTTTCTGATATTCATACTGTACAACTAGTCAGTTGTTGGTAGACAAATCAGTTCGATCTTAATAAGAAACACATGGCACAAACTAGGATAGAAATATCTCATGGCACCTAATCTAGTTCATGTGCTTTTATTAAGAGTACCGATTTTGGTAATTCCTTTTTATAGTGGTAGGTAAGTAGCAAAAGGTAAATCATGTTTCCAACAGGAAAAGAAAACAAAGAAGATAGAAAACTGCAGTTTATAAATAAAATTGTGAGCATCCTACCAAAAAAGCAACCGATAGGATTTTCTGGCGCTTCCTTAGCGCAGAATCATAGACTTTGTCACTGGGTTCTGTACCAGAACTAGTTCTCTTCACTGAAACCTTAACAGGTCTCCTCCTGAGACCATATAGTGACTCTGAAAAGGAACCATCTGAAAGGAAACAATTCAGAACAGTTAAAATAATACAACCAAAATTTGTGATCTCAGAGCTAAAGCTTATCATATTCTTAGTAAGTTTGCCCATGTGACTAGTCTGGTAATATTCCACATACATAAGTATATTAAATTAAGACACAAGTTTACAGAGCACTTCTAGCCTTCTATGGGTTAGGTCTAGTATTTGGCCTGTGCAATAAGTTGGTCCATGTTTCCTCAAAAATAAGTTGGTCCAAGCATGGGATCTTTTGATTCTATTAAGCAAAAAAACCTGTAAGGCTGGATGGCACGATTCCAATAACCTATGATGGTATGTAAAATGAGATAATATGGAGACAGTGATGCAAGTATAAGCATAAAGAACAACGACTCGCTTTATTCAAATATCAGTATACTAGTGCATAAAATTTCTTTTTCCAATAAGCTGCATCCAGGGGGGTCTGCTACAGAAAACAAGAGCCTCAGAATCAACATTGCAATGCATCGTTCCATTAGTTTCCAGTATTCCAATTTCATTCATTTAAGTGTCCTAAACAAGTTATTTTTTTAATGCAGAAAGATGAAAGAATCTTATGGTACAGCAGTAACGAACCTGTTGTCCGTAGACTGTGTGACTCAAGGACACCCATTAACAAAGCAAAGAATTCATCTTCATAATCTAAAACCTTGTGTAGTAATGGCCTTCTTAGTGCAAAAACCTGCAGGTAAAAAAGAAGTTAGCCTTAAACCACATTACTGGTGAACTAAACTTTTACAAAATGCAGCCAATGAGAAAACATAAAAAAGAAAAGATTCTATCTCCATCAGGGAGGGGGTCTTGTCATGTTTCCCTAAGTAAGGTACTTATGCAGGTTTATGCAATAAAACAAAAAAATTAGCTAATCAGATGTTCTAGAATAATCACTTCATGTAAATTGAAGTATCAGAATAGTTTTCTGAAGAAAAAATTGTTGAAGTACAACTTAAACTCTTAAAATAAGATCAATTTACCACTTCCTTAAATACATACATACCTATCGGATGAGTGTAACAGGAAGGGAAAATGAAATCATGATCAGCAAGAAAACCTAAGTATATTGGCTTTCCCAAAAAAATAGTACACCGACTTAAGAGTAAGATGTATATATCAATGAAGCAACCAAGACATTACTACAGCAAGATACTTGAAAACATGCATCAGCTTGCTATGTAAGTGCACTGGCAGATGTTCATATCCTATATTCCTATGTCCTGCTGCGTATATATTTTCTTTGTCACACATTGTATGTAGGTTTTCTCGTAATGATATGTTGAACCCTATATGTGATGGTCAGTATTCAAAAGTTGCAACAGACAAGAAGCCAGCTAGCACTATTCATAGTTCTCCACAGCACATAAAAGTGCAGAGCATCATCTAGCTAGCACTGCCACGGTCTCATACCACTCAGCACAATCAAATTCACTCTGGACTTGGCCACTGGCAAAAACGGGCTAAACTATAAAACCGACCATCTCAAGGCTCTTATAATTACATCTAACGAACTAAACTTTGCTGAATTCTCTTAAATCTAAACATGGCAGGGTTTTTCTTTGGAAAAAAAAAAACATGGCAGGGTAACAAAACAGTGAGTCAAACCACCAGCAGAACCAGTGAAATTCCTTGATCTTCCGATCCTCAAGCTAACATCGGTTCAATGCGTGCCACAATATTCTAGCATCCTTGACATCGGGAACACACGCAACTAAACAAGACACCGCGAAATCACCACGGAATCTCTGTGGTTCGATCCAATCGGAGACGAGCACAAGTAGAGGGGGGCGAGGCGGGAGGCGGTCGGTTTACCCCGAGCGAGTAGGTGAGCGCGGCGCGGAGGCTGGCGGGGAGCTGCTGCGCGGCCGACATCTCGAAGAAGGTGGGCCGGGCGCCCTGCCCACCCACCTGGAACAGCATCGCGCCCCGGCCGGAGTTGCGGGACGGAGCTAGGGTTGGGCACCGGGGGGCCGGAGCCTAGAACTTGGGGCGACGCCGGAGCTGCGCCGGTGGCGGTGGCGGTGGGCGCGGCCGCTGCGGGGCGGGGTTATCCGTTGGGAAGAGACGGTTAAGTGTTTGGCTCCCGCGTCCACGGCGGTGAGGGGAGCTCAGGCTCAGCGGGCAAGGAAAGAAGGAGGCAAGAGAGGCGGGGCGCAAAAGGGAAGCAGTGACGGAGACGGGGTGCGTGGAGACGAGAACGGTCAGACTCGACGAGAGGAGAATCACGCGACACGAAGACGACGGATCGTGCCCTCGCGGGTCTGGAGGCCCCGTGCTGCTAACATGTGGCCCATCCTGGAAACTATGGGCTGTATGGGCCGAAAATCTCTTATCACGACTACTAGCTGTCTCTTTTATTTGGTTTTGTGCTAATTTTTTTAAGATAAAGTTTTCTGCTAATTGTGTTCGGCGTTTTGCATTGCACTCAAACGAAATATCGCTTTCCTCTCTTGCAGGTGCCCAAAGTATTTTCGATTTAATATTTTATTAAAGACAATTTTTAACATTTATTACATAGAAGACACGACTCCTGTACAAGCAAAACACGAGCTGGCTAGCTAGCTAACTGACGGAAATCAGTGGCAGTGACCCTCCCCCTTGGATCGCCGGGCGAAATCACACCCGCACACTAGAAAGAGAAGAGGAGAGGTCCCTAGCTTAAAAGCGGTGTCCGGAGCCAATGCCATCGTCGAAGTTCTGGGAGTAGCTCTGCGGGTCGTAGCCGAACCTCACCGCGGCGCGGCCCGCCCTCCCGGCGCTCCTCCTCCTCAGCCTCCTTAAAAGCTGCCTCACTGGTGTCGCCGCCCGCCACGCTGCTCTGCCGCCGCTCCTCCGGCCTCCTCCCTCTCCATACTTGCCAAGCGCCAGCAGAGACACCATCCTCTCTCGCTCGGTCTCACCGTTGCCTCAACTCGACCGCAGCTTTGGACTTCACGGCCGGCTCATGCTATTGATTGTCTATGCAACTGCAAGTTCTGAAAGACTGGATCCTTGTCCAAACAGAAACCTCCCACTGCTGCTTTATAAGCGCGGATGGCCTGGCCAAGTGGCCAGAGCCCGACCCACAGGCGGCGCACACTAACTCACTCACGAACGTCAATGGTGGCCAGACGGATCAATGATTTATTACGGTTAAAATGCATGGTCCACGCAGATAAAAGCCGATTCCAGGCATCTTTTCCGGCGGTCGCCTTCTCGCCAGCAGTCGGAAAGAAAGACAACTACCGGCTGGGGACGGGCCGGGCCGATGCCATCCATCTCGTGTGAACTGTAAAGGGAGGCCGTCAATCTGGCAAAAGGAGAGGAGGCGGCGGCGAGCCCGGGTCATATCGCAATAGCGGCCGCTGGTGGCTGCGGAAATCGGTCACACGTACGTTATTATGCGTAGGATCGACATGGGAACAGAAGCGTCACTATCTGATGGACTACACACTACAGTAACGAGAAGATTAGCATATATGCTTATACACACTTCATTCTTCAGCTTGATTCACCTGTTTAAAATACACCTCAAACTGCAACTCTAGTAGAATCTCGTATTGCAGTCGATCAACAAGGACGAAAAAGGAAGACAGCCACTTTGAATTGCAGAAGAGCATCACACACCATAGCCAGACCCCGAAAACAACCCCAGCAATCGCACAGTACGGTTCGTCCGTACCTTCTTGTTAGCAACCTGCTCCCGGCCCACGACGCTACCTCGTCTACGGCCCAGGAAGCTTCTTCGTCCGCTACCCAGCAAGCTGTTCCAATCAGTGGGCTGCGCAAGTCCGCTCGGCCCAAGATGGCCAGCACCCGCTATCCAGGCAACGTGTGTCTGTAGCTTTCCGGCACGATAAAGAGAGGAGAGCGTGTGCGTGAGGGGTTATCAATTCTGCAATGAACAAACTACTCTTCTGAATACAAGCTGATCTTGTGCTGCCTTCCCCGAATTCCTTGCTTCCTTTCCCCAATTCTACTCTACTGCTAACAAATTGGTATCAGAGACACTGATCTGGATCCCCACCAGATTTCTCATCACCACTTTACCAGATTCAGAAAGGAATTGGGTGCCATGGATCCCAACATGAAGCTTCTTCTCGATGAGATCAAGGTGGTCGCCTCCTCCGTCTC
Source organism: Alloteropsis angusta (assembly GCA_037127165.1). NCBI lineage: Eukaryota > Viridiplantae > Streptophyta > Magnoliopsida > Poales > Poaceae > Alloteropsis > Alloteropsis angusta. Next base: position 33,693,172 of record JAZFNS010020007.1, on the reverse strand, counting down.
CGATCTGAAGAGTTCCATCTCCGAGCGGATCGATGGCGTCGAGCGCTCCATCACCTCCGTCATCGACCTGAAGGAGTCCATCTCCGTGCAGCTCGACAGCGTCGAGCACTCCATCTCGAGTATGGAGACCACGGCGAAGGAGGTCGATGACGGGAAGCCGAAGGTGGACGCGACCATGGAGACCATGCGCGTTGAGATGGGCGCTCTCCGCAAGACGGTGAATCGAGTGGTTCTCGATTCTGATCCTGCTACATCGGCAGGGATCTTTCCCAAACCTCTGTCGGGCTCGGCTTCACCACCTGCCGGCAACCAGTCCGACGGCCCTGACGGGCACCGCTCCGACCACTGCAACCGGGAGAATGTGTACGGGTCCGTGTTTACCCACACACATTCCCCGGTCAAGGGTACGTCCACGGATCATGTTCGCTTTGCACATCTTCCTCCACATAATCCGCTTCCATATGTGCCGCATCGTCGTTCTGATTCTGGTTCCCCGAGTAGTCAGATCGGTAGATTACCTAAGCTTCAGTTTCCCTGGTTTGAAGGAGAGAATCCTAAGTTGTGGTTAAGCCGTTGCGAGGATTATTTTGAATTGTATGAAGTAGAACCNCAGTTGGATTAAAGTCGCCTCTATGCACTTGCTGAATTGGTATAACACTAGCACTCACTTATCTACTAAGCAGTCCCCCTTTTTCGTCCTGTATGGCCATGAACCTCGCCATTTTGGGATTTCTTCAGATTTGGTGCAGACACCTGTGCTCTCCGATTGTCTTAATGATCGTCAGGTTATGACAGACTTGGTCCGGCAACACTTGCAGCGTGCTAAGCAAAAGATGAAGAAATATTCAGACAAGACTCGCTCTGATAGGGAGTTTCAGCAGGGTGATTGGGTATTTCTAAAGGCTCAACCATATGTTCAATCGTCGCTTGCTCCAAGAGCGAATCAGAAGCTCGCCTTCCGCTTCTTTGGACCCTTCCAAGTGCTATCCAGAGTCAGCACTGTGGCCTATAAACTTCAGTTACCTTCATCTTCTCAGGTGCACCCCATTTTTCATGTTTCATAGTTGAAACGTGTGATCGGTGCCCATCATCAGGTTACTCCTCAGCTGCCCGATGATCAGTTTCAGTGGAGCATTCCAGACAAGATCCTCCAACGCCGCACTGTGATGCATGGTGTTCATCAAGGTACGCAAGTATTGGTGCAGTGGTCCAACGTTCCTGCTTCATTGGCTACCTGGGAAGATTTGGAATCATTGAAGCAACAGTTTCCAAGAGCCGCTGTCTGGGGACATCCAGCAAGCAAAGGAGGGTGAGATGTTAGCAACCTGCTCCCGGCCCACGACGCTACCTTGTCTACGGCCCAGGAAGCTTCTTCGTCCGCTACCCAGCAAGCTGTTCCAATCAGTGGGCTATGCAAGTCCGCTCGGCCCAAGATGGCCAGCACCCGCTATCCAGGCAACGTGTGGCTGTAGCTTTCCGGCACGATAAAGAGAGGAGAGCGTGTATGTGAGGGGTTATCAATTCTGTAATGAACAAACTACTCTTCTGAATACAAGCTGATCTCGTGCTGCCTTCCCCGAATTCCTTGCTTCCTTTCCCCAATTCTACTCTACTGCTAACACTTCTTTACCATTTTCGTTATCAAACTCAGCCGGTAAGTCGCCGCCGTCTTCGTCATCGTCGAGATCCATGCTCATCGCCAGGTGGGCTGTGGACGAGAGCAGGAGGAGACAGGCAGAGGTGGATGGCAAGAGTTCGGGAGCTTTGTGCATGCTCTGCCATGGCTGTTTTTTTCCTTCTTCTTTTGGTTTGTAGATAGGCCACCTGTATGATTAAGTAATTACTACTCCCTCCGTTCCAAATTATAAGTTATTCCACGAGTCTTGGAGAGTCAAACTATTTTAAGTTTGACCAAAATTATAGAGAGAACCATGAAGATTTGTTGCATCGAACAAATTTATTATGAAATATATGTTATCAAGAATCTAATGATATTTTTTTGTATGACAAATGTTTGTACTTTAGTGTAACAACTTGGTCAAACTTGAGATGATTTGACTTTAAAAATCTTTGAATGACTTACAATTTGAAACGGATAGAGTAATAACTAGTGCAATGTGGACATGTTGACGACGACGACCATGGACTCGTGGTCGGCCATAGTGGATTTTGGAGTGCATGGGTAAACACGGTATCAAGACTAGCAGTGTGCAACACAGTGGAGATTCCCCTGGAAAAGCAAGAGCAACGACCGACTACGAGTCAAGGAATAAGTATATGGTAGCGACTGGTTCACCAAATGTGACGTAAACGCATGACAGAGGATAAGGAGTATTGTTGCCCGTGTTTCCGTAATCCGTAAAGAGTCCGATTGCCATCCGACCCTTGCCGACCAACACAAGAATTTCCCACATCGTCCCACAGTCTGCCGATCTGCCGATCGAGTGTCATCACACAGTGTGAAAAAAAACGCAAAGGAGATTTTTCGATAATTGTCATTAATTGTCAAATAACTCAAGGCATACAT
>JAZFNS010020007.1:33202244-33216139 GCA_037127165.1 Alloteropsis angusta | reverse complement strand
TTTGATGAAATGTTTAACCAACTCTGGCTTCTGTGTTAATTTCTTGCCTTGCCCACATATGAGGCGAGTCTGAACACAAATTGATGACTTAAAGCAGCACCATGCTTGCAGGGATAATGCGGGTTATAACAATGGTAGGTAGGTTAAANTATTAACTAATGATGTCTATAACCTCTTTCATGTAACAAAAAACCTTGAAATGAAATTCTGCGTATAAATTTATATCCAAGGTTCTGTTAGACCAATCACATGATTCAGGTTTGGAGTTGCTAATTCAGCATTGCGATTGATAACAAGAAACATGTTTTTACTTTTTCCAGAAGCNTATGTTTTACATTAGTTGCCACCTGTCATTGTACAAAGAATGGACTAGTGCAAAGAAGTGAATCAATCTTTTTATGGAGAATTTTATTGTAGGTATACAATATACGTAAATCAAACTGAGAATAACGAATACAAAATAAACTGACTGGTAATACTCCTTCCAACCCATTATATTTTGAACTAACAAACGTCAAATAAAATATGGAGCTAGTATTTTTTTAACATGATTGGTAGTGATTTTTCAATTATAGGAAGANTAGGATACCTATGGATTGCTGCTCTTGTTTACCATTTGCTAACTTGTAGAAACAATGCGCAGGTCTACATTTGGAAAAGGCACCTTGAAACACCGATAAAGGTCTTGCATGGCCACACTATGATTGTGAACTGTGTAAGCTGGAATCCTGCAAGGCCCCATATGCTGGCTTCTGCTAGTGATGACCACACAGTTCGAATATGGCTTGCGCGCAAANACTCGAAGTACATGTTAAAGTGTGAAATTTTGTATGTTCGTGTAAATAGTTGTACATTTTGACTGCGTTGGCAAATATGTGTGGGATCATTTTTCTCCCCCTAAAGGGTTCGTGGTTACTTTCATAGTTCATTCAGAAATAAATCTTCACCGGTCAGTGGTAGCGGCCTAGCCGGGGCCTGGCTACCCGCTGAGTTTTGTCACTTGTGTACAGGACACAGATGCATCACAACTTTGTACATCTTATTATGATCCTATACTCGTTAGAAGTGCTAAAAAACATGCTTTCTGTCGTGGACACTGTTTGTTTTGGCTGCTCAGCCTTGATGTTCTCATTTTATTGTGTTCATGCGCAGATCATGTATGGTTTTCGTTTTGAATACCCCACAACTTTCTGATGAGTTTTTCAGGTGACTTTCTGAAGGCTTTTGCAAGAGAGATGAAGAAAAAACCATACTTTTCCCGAGAGAACAAGGAGAAATTTGGAGTGTGAACCTGCACGTCTGCAAGGCAACATGTAGCAGAGAAACAAGGCCGATTCTGTAACCTTGCCTTAGACCCTCTTCAATGGTTGAGTTATTGCACTAGTTCTTGGCTTGCCCTAAACCCTAAAATAGAATGGGTCCTCAAGCTTAGAATCATTTATCACATCTCTAATTTCTCTCCATGAGCTTGCTCTTGAAGAAAAGATAGTATATCTCTCCTTACCTTCTTTCTGTTTCACAAGCAAAATAATGAGTTGGTTCCTATATACTAGCTGTGTCATACTGTCAAGGCGGGTCCTGTATAGATTGGAACAGCCGGCACAATTTTTCGAATGTGCTCAATTGTTCATAGAGTTAGGTGTACGTGTATATATTAATAGAGATGAGTGTGCATGCATGTGTGAGTGTCTACGTATTTTTCACAATTTTTTTTTGATCTGCCAACATTATGTCACTGCCACGTGGGGCCAAAATGTGCCGGGCCCACATGATACTGACTCAAAGTCACCTTGACGGTGTAAGGCCCTGTTTAGTTCACTTTNAAAATTTTGCATACTACGCGCTTTCCAATACACTTTTTCTCTCTGCGCACGCAACCCAGCGCATATAAATTTTGCATACTGAGGGAAACTAAACACCCTCTAAGTGTATTTCTGTTTGGCATTTTGGCTCGAGGAGATTGTTGATGTTGATGACAGCGCTATTCCGCACCAGCCGGTTCCCTTCTAAAGTTGTAATTGAATGAGCAACTGATGATCTGAGAGGAAATCATCATAAGCAGAGCTGTTAAGGAACTTGCCTAGTGTCTTCCACCTTTGAGGCGTATCTACACATGGTGACGCATTCATAGGAAGTTCGTGCCAATTGTCAACAAGAGCAAACCACGGCTAAAGCTTCCTATGAATGCGTTCTTGTGAAATTCATGCCAATCAGACATGCTTTCTGGTAAGCTGCGGTCTCGCGGCTCATAGATTATGTGCGCACGCACGCAAGCAGAAAGAATGGTCGATTGCATTCTAGAAACTGATGAACTAGTCAAGGAGGCCAGGATTAGAAAAAATTGCGGAGACCAGTTGTACTAACCAAGGCAAGGCTGCAGCTATCCAATCCACGACTTTGCCGGGAATTTTAATCGGGGTTCAACGCGGGGGCGTACGTGGACGCGGCACCCACACGGAGAACGCATCGGCTGATCACCATCGTCGTGTTGCTGTCAGCTCCGTCACAGCTCGGAAATCCGCAACAGAATTTCTGTTTCTGATTCTTGATNCTGGGAAAAGAAAGAAGGGGAAGAAGAATCACGGAAATGGAGAGCAGCTCGTGCCATGGCGACACTGACACACGCCGCGGCCGCAGCCGCAGCAGCGGCGGCGGCGGCGGGAGTACCAGCGGGCAGGACATCTTCACCACGGAGGAGTGCTCCCACCAGTTCCATTCCCGCTGCTTCTCTGGGCCAGGGAGCGTCGCTAACGGCCACTCCGTCTGCCCGCTCTGCAGCGCCCGGTGGCGCGAGCTGCCGTCCCTCCGCTCCACGAGCACGTCGCTGCGCCAGCCGACGCCGTCGCCGTCGCCGTCGCCATCCGCGCCGGCGTCCCAGCCGTTCTTCAGGCCCAAGGAGCCGCGGGTGTTCGACGACGACGACCCGGTGGACCGGACGCCGCGGCCGCTCCGTGAGAGCCAGCACCGCGGCGGGAGCGCGGCGGAGGCACCCGAAGGAGGAGCGGTAGTGCTCACCACGTATTGCGAATGCTCGGCCCTCGCGAGGGACGCGTCCGCCGACGACTTCGCCGTGCTGGTGCACGCCAGGGCGCCCGGAATTTCCGGGGGTAGCGGCGCGGCGGCTGCGGCGCCACGCGCGCCGCTGGACCTCGTGACCGTGCTCGACGTGAGCGGAAGCATGGTGGGGACCAAGCTCGCGCTGCTGAAGCAGGCCATGGGGTTCGTCATCGACAACCTCGGGCCCCGGGACCGGCTCTGCGTCGTGTCCTTCTCCTCCGGGGCGAGCCGCCTCATGCGGCTCGCGCGCATGTCGGACGCCGGGAAGGCCCTGGCGAGGCGCGCCGTGGATTCCCTCACGGCGGGCGGCGGCACCAACATCGGGGAGGCGCTCCGCAGGGCCGCCAAGGTGATCGACGAGCGTATGCACCGGAACGCCGTCGCCAGCGTCGTTCTCCTCTCGGACGGGCAGGACACGTACACCGTGCCGAAGCGCGGGGGCTACGGTGGCCACGGCGCCGACTACGACGCGCTCGTCCCGCCTTCCTTCGCGTACGACGGCACCGGGTGGCGGTCGGCGCCCGTCCACACGTTCGGCTTCGGCACGGACCACGACGCGGCGGCGATGCACACCATCGCCGAGGCCACGGGCGGGACCTTCTCCTTCATCGAGGACGAGGCGGCCATCCAGGACGCGTTCGCGCAGTGCATCGGCGGGCTCCTCTCCGTCGCCGTGCAGCAGCTGCGCGTGGACGTCGCGTGCGTGCACCCGGGCGTGCGCGTCCGCGCCGTCAAGTCCGGCAGCTACGTGAGCCACGTCGACGCGGACGGCCGTGCCGCGTCCGTCGACGTGGGCGAGCTCTACGCGGACGAGGAGAGGCGCTTCTTGCTGTTCCTGCACGTGCCGAGGGCCCGCGCCCCGGACGACGCCACGCGCCTGGTCAGAGTGGCCTGCGCTTACCGCGACACGGCCACCGGACGGGGCAAGAACGTCGCCGGTGAGGACGCGGTGGTGCGGCGTCCCTGGGGCGCCGTGACCGCGGAGCGCTCCGTTGAGGTCGAGCGCGAGCGCATCCGTGTGAAGGCGATGGACGGCATCGCCGCGGCCCGGGCGGCGGCGGAGCGAGGCTCGCACGCGGAGGCAGTGGAGATCCTCCGGAGCCGGCAGAGCTCCGTGGCGCGGTCCGCGGCGGCGCGGGCGGGGGACTCCACGTGCCTGGCGCTGTCGCGAGAGCTACGGGAGATGCGCACGCGCGTGGCGGACCGGCAGCGGTACGAGCTGTCCGGGCGCGCGTACGTGCTCGCCGGGCTGAGCTCGCACGCGCAGCAGCGCGCGACGTCGCGGCAGATGGTGTCCGGCAGCGGGGAGGCGACGCGGGGCGGCCAATCGGAGGAAGAGCGCAGCGTGGCCATTGCTACAGCGGGAGCCACGACGTCGTACATGACGCCGGCGATGCTGGACATGGTGGACCGGTCGCGGAGGTCGCGGGAGCTGCTGCGACACCAACAAGCAGCTAAGGAGCGGAGAACCTTTTGAGCGCAAAGGGTGTGATTTGGTGCCTTCTCAACTGTAAATTTCGAAAGAAGAGCTCTTGAGGCGCTATCAAATTGAGAATTTTACTCCGTCCCTCCAAATTAGTGGTCATTTTAGATAATGTCTATAAACTCAAATATATTCAATTTATCACAAAAATCGCCCTAGTGCTCAGTGCTCACACATAAGGCTATCTCCAACTGCGTGACCCAAACCCAGTGTTTTTTTAGAGAGAAGGCCGCAGGCCCAGCTTTTACTAAAGCATGAAAGTATTTTCGTTAGCTGGGGTTACCAGCATTACATTGATAAAGATCAGGAATGAAACGCTGAAAAACAACTAGCGTCTCAAAAGGTTTCACTCCACAACTCCCTCTAACTTCAGCAGAAAGAAAAAGGCGAGAAGTAGCTTTTCTCAACATAAAGAAACAAACTCTCTACTCATCACTATCTAAGAACGACAGGTCAAGCCCAACAGGCAGCGGAATGCCGTCGGCTTCTGCTATAACATCAGAGTTTCTCACATCTTCAGCAGCATGCAACTGTCCCCGTTGTGTTTGTATTTTCTGGATCATCAGTTCCAAGCACATTCGGGCCTCTCCCTTGCTCAATATTTTCCATCTCTGCATAAAGGAAAGCGATCGAAAATCAGGGTTAGAAATAACCTGGTTATTAAAAACAAAATCATTCCTGTTCAACCAAATACTCCAGGCAACACATCCAAAAAGAAACATATTGGCTTCAGAATCTTTGGCAGGACCACCAAAGTTCAACAAGGTTTGGGCGTCCCCTATATCTACAGGAGAGTGATTCCAGTCAAAAACATCTCTAAAAAACACCAAATGAAGATTGGAAGATGATATCTAAAAATTATATGGTTGGTAGTTTCCACACTCCCACACATCTTGCAGTTCGGGCTTCCAGGCCAGTTTCTTCTAACTAGTTGTTCAGCCGAGGGTAGTTTATCATTGCAGATTTGCCAAAGAAAAAATCTTATCTTAAGAGGCAGATTGGCATTCCAAACATTAACCATCCATCTATTTACGATACCCGGAAATGATAACTCTTTGTATAAGGATTTTGTCGTAAAGATGCCGGATTTTTCCAGGCACCACCATACAGAGTCAGGTTCTTCAGTTAAGGTTATGTCTGCAAGTGAGTAACAAAGCATATCCCACTCTATTATCTCTATATGTCCAAAGTTTCTTCTAAAGGTAAGATTGATCTCCCCATTTTCTAACACTCTAGCTGTGGTCCAGTTCTGTTGATGACAGATTTCAAATATTGATGGGAATTGGAGATAAAGAGGGCAATCATCTATCCATACATCCAGCCAGAATCTAACTTTTTTACCATTGCCCATAATATACTTCAATCCTCTAGCACAATGATGTTTCACCTCTTGCAACCCTCTCCAAAATTGAGAACCACCTCTATAGCTGGCGAAAAAAAACCAGCTTCCCCTAGATATTTTCTTCTAAGTAAGTTGCAACACATGTTGTTGTCCCCTCTTTCTATCTTATAAATCCATTTGGACAGCAGGCATCTATTCAGGATCCTTGTGTTAGTAAAACCCAAGCCACCAACATCTTTTGGTGTAGCTAATAGATCCCATCTAGCTAAGTGATACTTCTTTTTTGCTGTTCCCCCATGCCAGAAAAAGTTAGCTCTTGTCGTGTGCATCTTCTTATGGACATCCTCTTGCAGCAGGTACACTCCCATAGTGTATAAAGGTATAGCACTAAGACAAGATTCTACAAGAATCATTTTTCCTCCTGAGGATAATGTCATCCCTTGCCATGTAGGTAGTCTTTTCTCCACTTTCTGATGTACATAGGCCAAATCGTTGGTGTTCATATGGTTGTCACTGACCATAATTCCCAAATATTTCATAGGGAGTTTACCTAAATTGCAATTAAACATTGAGGCCACGTTCTGCTGTTCCACTCTATCCACTCCAAAAACAAACACCTCACTCTTTTGATAATTGATACTAAGACCTGACATGTTTTCAAAGTAATATAATAACATTTTTGTATTTATAATTGATTGTTCCTCTAATTCAATGAAAATTATTGTGTCATCAGCGTATTGTAAATGTGTGATAACTGATACCCCCTCAATTAAGTTTGGTACTAATCCTTTGATGGCACCACTATTCTTTGCCCCCTCTAGCATTATTGATAATGCATCGCTGGCAAGATTGAAGAGCAAAGGTGATAGCGGGTCACCTTGTCTCAGACCTCTAGATGTTTTGAAAAAACTCCCTAGGGTTCCATTAATGTTTATACCAACTCTGCCACCCTCTATAACCTGTTTAATCCATCCAATCCATTTATCTGGAAAATTTTTTCTTTCTAAAACTTCAATCATGAAATGCCAGCTCACTCTATCATACGCTTTCTCGAAATCCAGTTTCAGTATAACACCAATTTTCTTTTTTGATCTTAACTCATGCAGGATCTCGTGTAGAATCACCACACCCTCCAAGATATATCTGCCTGGGATAAAAGCTGTTTGTGTTTCATTAATCAAGTTCCCAGCCACCTTTGTTAGTCTAATAGTCAAAACTTTCGTAAACCATTTATAATCTACATTCAAGACACAGATTGGTCTGAACTGCTTGATACAGTTGGCATCCTTTAATTTTGGTATGAGAGAGATAAGACCATAATTGATCCTGGACAAATTCAGATCTCCTCTATAAAATTTGTCAAACATCTCCATCATGTATCCTTTCAATTCTTCCCAGAATGCTCTATAGAAGTTTACAGTTAGACCATCAGGTCCAGGAGCTGAGCTGGTATCCATATCCTTGAGAGCAGCTTCCACCTCCTCTATTGTCAAAGGTTTTATTAATTCAAGAGCTTCCTCAGGAGTCAATCCTCCTTTATTTAGCCAAATATTTCATCCTAACTTCAACTCACTCTTCTCACCAGCCTCAAAAAGGTTTTTGTAGTATTCTTCAATATGCAACTTCAATTCTTGTTGATCTCTAATCTCTCTATCCCCATCTTCTAGAGAAAAAATTGTACATTTTTTCTTCCTGCCATTCGCAATCCCGTGGAAAAAACCTGTATTGGAATCCCCTTCCAGGATCCATTTAACTCCACCTTTCTTTTGCCATTGTATTTCTTCAAAAGAGTAGATTCTCTCAAGTTTCTCTTCTAAGTTATATCTCATCTTCCATTGTAAACCTGTCAAACCAGATGAATCAGCTAGCACATCTAAATCCTCTAGCTCCCTCTTAAGCTCTGCCTTTTCTCTCTTGATTTGACTATTCAGATTTGCACTCCAGCCTTTGCAAAACCTCCTTATCTCCCTCTTAATCTTTTTCCAAAAATCTTGAATATTCATGTCCACTCTAACAGGCATTTTTTCTATAATCCTCTCTCTAAAACCAGGCTGAGAGAGCCAGACTGTTTCAAACCGAAAAATGTAGTTGTGTTGAATCCTACAGTCTGCAGAATTCACCAGCAGAGGGTTATGGTCAGAACCCACTCTTATTAAAGTTTCACAGGTAGCCATCTCATACAATCTGTCCCATCTTGGACATGTGAATACCCTGTCTAACACACACATTATTGGAGCCTCTTGTTTATTTGTCCATGTAAACCTTCTTCCTTTTCTTACCATCTCTTTTAGTCCATTGTTTAGCACAAAGCTATTAAAGTTATCCATCCAAATTTGGTCTAAATTGTGTGAGGATTTTTCATTTGCATATCTGATCATGTTAAAATCCCCACCCATTATCAAAGGAACCTCTGTCCCCTGGATTTTTGAAGAGAGCTCATGAAGGAAGTCATCCTTTCTCTCTATTTGAACAGGCCCATATACATTAATGACTTCCCAAGTTTGCTTGTCCTCTCTATTAAAGACTTTAATACTAGAGAAGAATTGTCCCTCATCCATTTCAAGAGCATCCAAATCACCTTGTTTAACTCCACACAGAGTCCCTCCTGAATGTCCAGAAGCTGCTGTCCAGTTCTAGGAGAAATTACCACCCACCTCCAGATTTTTCAATTCCCCTCTCTTAAAGTCAGCCTTTATAGTTTCTTGGAGGCATACAATATCCACTCTATGTTCAAATAGGAGGTCTTTGAGCTGTTTCTGTCTTCCTGCCCCACCGAGTCCTCTTATATTCCAGAATAAGACTCCTTTCTTCTTTGCTTTTCGGCTGGTAGCCAATTTTTTACTATTTTTGTCCTTGTTCTCCCTGTCTTCAGTGCCGGTCCTAGGATTTTGAGGGCCCTCGGGCGAACCCGCTCTGATGGGCCCCTAGAGTCTAGACCTTATATAAAATAGTATAATATATATATTATTTTTTACAGAATGAAAACAAATATATTGATATTTTTTATTTAAGATGTTTGATAATTATCAAGAAACAATGTAAACTAAAACAATGGTATATTTGTACTTCTAGAATTAATAAGAATATTTTATATCTGTACTCCATAATATATGTTGCTTCTCATAAAAAGATACTTCATCGTGCGTTTCTTGATGCGAAATCATCAAGGACGGTATTGAGACNTCCAATATAGCCCTCTCGATGGTGCACATAGCCAAGCCATTTAATCTTTCTTGTGACATAGTCGAACTCAAATAGTTCTTCAACAACTTCAGTTTTGAGAAACTTCTTTCAGCCGATGCAACAGTGACAGGTACAGTTAAGAGGATTCGATAGGCAATCGAAACATTTGGATAACAATCTGCAGCCATAAATACTAGAATAGAACAACTAAATTGTTCACGATATCAAACCGGAACAGACTGGAGATGTCTGTGCTTGTCAGTTGTCACTGAGACCAAATTGGCAAATCAGATCACGAATTCATGGCAGTGGACGGCGTCCCGATGATGCAATGCGAGCGCGACGACGATGAGCCCACACGGCGGACGGGCAGACGGCGGACGGCGCGGCGTGGCCTCGCTCTCGCTCCGGCAGTCCGGCGGCTCCACGGCGGCCCGGTCCCTGCTCCCGTCCTGCGAGTCCTGCCGCCGCCAAACTGAAAACTGCCTGCCCTCGACGTCTCGACGAATCCCCAAAGTCCCGAGATCAGATGTCGCGTGGGATACTGGGATCCAATGATCGGTCTCGGTGGCTCGTCGTGAGATTGGGAAACTGGATATCTACTTTTTTCTTGGCTGCTGAATTTTGATAGGCTACGTACGTACTGGAACGTGCCCCCACCAGGCGCGGGCCCCCGGCCGTCGCCCTTAGTGCCCGACCCCTAGGGCCGGCACTGCCTGTCTTCCACATTGTCCAGAGCCCCAGGAATAGAAGCACTCTCTATAACTTCCATATCCTGAGTATTGTCCTCACTCTTCTTATTAGTTTCCACTGTCACTTCCTGGTTCTCCTCTGCTTTCTTTTTCTTATCTTCCTCTATTTTCAGACTGGCTTTGATCAAAGCAGCCTTGGCCATTTCATGGGCTTTTATAGTTTTGATGGAATGATCAATTATCTTATCAGAACTAACTAATTCAATATTACTACAAGAAGCTACTTCTAAAAATTGAGAACTATCTATATTATTAAAAACAGTAAAGCTGAATTTGTTACCTGTCAAGTCATTCTGTTTCTGTTTAATTGCTTCAGCTTTGCTTTGAATTGTCCCCTTGAATTTCATACTATTTCTAGTGCTCTTCCTCTGTGCCAGGACTGGGGATTTGCCATGTTTAGAAGTCACTTGTATAAAACCATCTTTCTCATTACTCCCTTACATGTAAATTGGCTCCCTTTGTAATGCTGTTCCACTATCTTCAGAGTTCACAGTAGGTATTTTCTCCATACATTCACTCTGGATGTTGATACTGTTAGTTGCTAAAAGCTATTGAGTTTTTTCCTCAAAAATACTCTCTAGTTTTTCCATCTCATTCTTTTCTTGTGTCAGAGTTTCATCATCCTCATAATCCACCATTTCCTCCTCTAAGACTTCTAGTAGATTTTCTTTCCATCAGATCGAATCTCATTTTCTTCAGGTGTATCCATCCCTGCCTCTGCTTTCAGTCCCCCCTCTTCTTCAAAATTCTGGGTTCCTAGAGTATCCATAGGATTACTTTTGGATGGATAGTCACTCTCTACATTTTCCTCCTGAGAAGCCATATCAATATCCTCACCCTCTAAATTGTTTTGTTGAATGATAGTTGCAGTATCTAACTCTTCTCCCATTAGGTTTGGTATTTCTTCTAGACTGGCTCCTGTGGTTTTATGCCTTTTGCTGGGCCCAGACTCTTCTTGGTTAGATCCTTTTGCCATGGATTTCCCAGCATCTACCCTTGGATTGTGCTTAGGGTCTTGTGGTTGTAAAAGGTCATCATCATCAAAGTCATCCTCCTCTTCCTCCTCACTCCATCTTCTATCAAATTTTGAGGCAGATGTCATTCTGACTGTTTCTTTTACTGGTGTCTCAACTATCCACTTTATCCTGTGATTCTCTCTATTAAAAAATATTTGTGTTTCTCCTTTTAGCTCCCTTGAATCTCTGCATGCAACCTTCACTCTAATTGGACCAGGTTTGTGCAAACTACTCACATCAACCTCTTCAGGATCTCCCACCAGATAGGCAACCTCCATTACAATTTCTACAGTTTTTGCTTTAGATGGGAAATTATAACCCTTGACCCAGACCACCTCCAAATTACCATCAGCTTCAGCAGACATTTCTGTGGCAAGAACCTTGGCTTTTACAATGTCAGTGACAAAGTGAAAACCCTTGAATCTTGTAAGTTGCTCTCTAATATCCTCATTAGGGAATGTGATCAAATATTCATTATCAGCATGGAGTTTTCTAATGTTCTATTTAGGGACCTTCTTGAAGAGTTGTCTGAGCTCCTTCTCTATAATTTCTACAGAAGCAAAGCCATACTCAATAACCATAATACCCAAAACCTCCTTTTTCTTATCAGTGGCATTTGTGGGAATATGTATGCTATAAAAGCCCTGACTAGGGAGCCCAAAACCACACAATCTCAACCCTCTCTTGTCTGGACACATTGGAGCTCTATGTCCAACCTTTTTGCAGCAATAACAGAAAGGTGGATTCATACAGTCTTTTATGAAGTGCCCAGCTTGATTACAATTGAAACAGAAGTTATCAGTGTTCATTGTATTGATTTTCCCTTTGTTTCTGTCCCATTGTTTATCCTCTCTCTCTATTGTGTTCATTTTTCAGAGTTGGCCCGCTCTTCCAAATCTTTTTTGAGTTTAGATCTCAACATCTGCTCATCTCTCTCCCTTTCTTCAAATTGTCTCTTGAGCATGTTATCCCTCTGTGTATCCTGCTGGACCCTGAATTTTTCTTCCCCTCCTCTATTCTGGTAATCTTGGAAATGATTTCTATTATCTCCCCTGTCAAAATTCTGAAATGGTCTCGCTCTATCATGTTCCATCTCTGTAATCTCTGTCTCTGTCTCTTTTGTTGAACCTGAAAGTTCCTTCCCCATCCCTTCGCCTGAAGTTATCCCGAGCATTCCCGTACCCTCTCTCTATATTACCACTCTGCTAATTGTCGTATCGCCCTGGGGCATCTCTATCCCCCAGGCGCGACACATCTTCATCTCCTCTCTGAAGTCCAGTCTTAGATCTATCCATTGCTGCAACAGCTACAAAAGATCTCGAATCACTTTTGCGTTGAGGAACACGAACTACTCTACGACTGAGATGGCCAAAACGAAGTACCTCAACTTTCTTCGCCGGAAATCCAAGACCTAGTTCCGCCGCCGTCAGCGCCTGGCCCTTCCTCACCCAGAGCCACGCCCCTTCCTTGTTTGACCAGGAGTGAGAGAATAGGTCAGTTATGCATGTGCCAAAAGGGAATTGAGATAGGCTACTGGACTTTGGTGGGCTAATGGGCTGTTGGGCTATTGGAGCTAGCTCCTCTCTCTTTTCAAAAAAATTACCGGTCTCTGCCTATATGAAACTCTGAACAAATCTTTCAGTTGTAGCTGCCTTGGAATGTTTTCCCATAAAGGCATACTTACCATGTTTTTGAATCTCTTGCTCGAGAACATCTCCAAATGAAAATGAATTCGCATGAGTGTTAGGTTTTATGTCTGATTTGCAATCTCTATTCCAACCAGATTCCGCTCTAATCAAGTCACTCAATCGCGGAGTCACTGATCTGTTCCCGATCGTCACATCGAAGGACGCAGGATCCGAAGTCCAAGTAGGGGGGGGGGGAATAATATGTTGCTGCGAGATTCTATCCCTCGATCTAGCATTGCTCGGGGATTGATCAAAATCACTGAACTGGAAGAACTCTCTCATCTCCAGCAAACCAAATGAACAATTACCGCAGAGCAATCAGCTACAATCCTATCTGTAGTCGTAGGAAACCGCTCTAGATTCGCCCGGATGGGGGATCGGCAGACTGAATCAAAACTGAGCTGAAATGAAAACTAGGAAAATCCCGAACAGAAAGAGACAGTTTCAAAACCTAACCCCACACACAACAGGTTCGAAATCGGACCAGAAATTGAACCACGTAAGGCAAAATTTGCTTGAAATCAACGTAATCAGCACCACTCTAATGGATGAAGAAGCATCGATGATCCACCAGGGGATCAATCGAACCGACAAAGCCAATCAAAAATTCCACCACCCCTCTATCGGCGCTACACGAGCCATGAAACGAGACCGAGAAAACCTCGCCGCAGAGGGGGAAGGGATGGAAGATGATCGATATCACCTGCGGGCAAGGATCGCTGGTGATTCGTTGAGGATTTTGCGAAGATTGCCGGGGTATCACCGAGAATCGCCGTGGAGTCGCCTATCGCCGTGGAGTCGCCTATCGCCCATGTGTACCAATGGGTATTCTCGTGAAATGCTACTTTCTATCCATCTCAAACCCAGTGTTTTTGGGTTACGACACGACCTCCAACAGGCCACGCAAATGAGCGACACATTTTGGGTCCGAGCCGACGGGCGACGCAAGCATGCGTCATCTGTCCGTCCTTCTACGTTTCCACCCAGGCGGGCCCACTGGAAGGGGACGAACGGAGCTCGCCGGCAGAGCTTTTGACACGTATGCCATTAAAAAATTGCTCGTGCCATGTATGCCATTAAAAAGTTCAGTGGACCGTCTATGCCATCGCACAAACTTTTTGTGACGCGTATGTCATTCCATTCATATTCCGTTAGAACTTAACAGAGTTAGGCTCTTAAATGTGGGACCCACATAGTGAAATGACCATATTGCCCCTGGAATCTCTGATACCCGATTAACCCTATCGGTTCCTGCATCGCGCGACTCGCGAGCGCCGCCCGTTTCTTCGTTCCCAGCACCGGCCGCCGGATTCGTTCATCGCCGCCGCCCGCCGGTTCGCAGCCCCTCCCGGCGGTTGTGCCCAACCCTTGGCC
>JAZFNS010020007.1:32773191-32783928 GCA_037127165.1 Alloteropsis angusta | reverse complement strand
AGCCAATCATCGATTAATTAGGCTCATTAGATTCGTCTCGAAAAGTTATGCTCGGGCCTAAAAAGATTTTGCAAATAGACTTCATTTAGTACTTCATGCAAAAAAGATTCTCTCCGTGCTAGATTCTAGCATAGAGAACCAAACGGGGCCCTCATCTCCTGCATATGTTCGCAGCCGCGCACCGCCTCACGTTAGGGTTGTGGAGGAGGGGAGCTCCACGTGGGGGCCGCCTCCCCCACACCCCAGTGTAGTCTGCCTCTGCAGCTGACTCCGATAGATCCCAAAGCCGCTTGATTCCTTCCGCCCTAGCTGGGTGCTCTGCTGCCCTTCCTCAGACCTCAGCTAGCTACCCTTTGATGCCCTTCGAGCCGATATATAGTCCTCTGTGAGCCCTCTCCTCCCTCGCACCACCTCATGCTCAGCATGCATATACTGGAGATCGATATATGCATGGCTATTTAATCATCTATTTAATCATCGATATACGTGTAATGTGTATCATTGCCGCATCTGTGTACACTATACTCCGTGTCTTGTAATTGCACACATGCATGCTTTGTGCACCACCAGCTAGCTGGCCTCGTTCACTAGCTAGCTAGATCATCGTGGGTGATCTCTGGATATATAGTTAGCTCGGTCGCGATCCGCGCCCTCGTAAGTGCTTTCCTTCAATATCACATGTGAAAAAAATTAGTTTAATTAAATTTATCATCCATCTTGGTATAACAAATGAAAACTCGCCTCCTAACATGCATACAAAATTTATATTATCCCGTATATATGTGCTTCCTAACATATGCAGACTGATAAAGGATAGCCAAGTTATATACCTTGCCTCCTAACATGAAGAAAAAATTGCTCTCTCTCAATTAGGTTGGACGATGGACCAAGAGCTGTGGCCTTCTGGGCTAAGAGTCCTGGTTATTGATAACAACTATTCCTACTTGTCAGTTATGGAAGAACTACTTATCAAGTGCAGCTACAAGGGTACGTAATACATCCAGCACATGTCTACTAACCCATAGATATTATAATTATCCAAAAAATATTTAAGTGCATATTTACGATATTATGCTGATGGTTCTTCATTAATGTATAGCACTGTATCTTTGAGAACCAACGAACTTCCTCGATCTAAGGCCTGTGGCCGCCTCCACACATAATTTAAACCTATGTTCACCTGTAGGATACGTATGGAGTATGAGATCACAGTGTTTACTCTGATCAACAATATCTGCATGGACCCTCTTTATAAATCATTCATGCAGAAAGGTTGTTAGGCTATTCCTAATTGGGGAGTTTCATTTTGACGTTTTCAAAATTGTCATATAAGCATATATAAGAGCATTTAATGCATGAATGAAATACCTCATACAATGCACTATTTAATTTTTGTTCCATAGACAATACATGCAAGACACACAAGGTGTGTTGTGGTAAGAGTGCACACATAGTTTTATCTAGATGAAACGCCTCTCATCTCCCTACTCATTCAATTGTTGTCACATCATAAAAAATGATGACATGGATCCTATTTAATGAAAGTGAAACTCTTATTAGGAGTAGCCTTATTACTTTATATATGTGTTGATTTCAACAAAGCCGCATGAAATATAGTAATTTAAGGAGAGGACCTTTTGCAATACCTCAAAATAATTTCAACTATAATTTGAACTCAAAAGTAAAATAAAAATATCATAATGTCCAGTATAATAAGCATATTCTCCATCTCCTAAGGCCAAGATCGTTGTGCATTCTCTGATTGTTTTTCTGAATTGTACTTTGGAAGGTCAGCGAAAAAAATGAAGTTGGAACTTGCTAATATATATGTTCATTTTTGTACCATTATTCTAGTATCATGTGGTTCTAAGTTGGGGCTCTTGAACTTTTCATTTTGTATATTTAACAATCCCCATATACACATAGTGTTTTGTACGTAATTTATCATAGAAATTTTTGATTTACAATGAAAATCATTATTTGTGTTCCAAACGAAAAAAATTGTGAAAGCAAGTCTCTAAGATAAAAATGTATATTGATCTAACATAACTAAGGATTTAAATATATTTATTGTTCAAAATGAATCCTTCTATTCAAATGCTCATACGATGCTTTCTGACATAGTTTTATAATTAATCGCATCTATATAGTTACAACATATAAGAATGTCAGAGAAGCGATGTCTTTCATCTATGGCAACCAGCAAACTGTTGACCTCATCATTTGTGATGTGTTCTTTCCAACTGAAGAAGGTTTACTCATTCTGCAAGAAGTTACCTCAAAGTTTGACATCCCAACCGTGAGTAAGTTTCTGATCTATCTCTCTCCTACATATATAGTTTCCTAAATTTATATGCATTAGTTTTTCTTCTCCCTTCACAGATAGCATGTCGCTTCTTTCTGATTTCTCTTGAACCAAAAACATCTTGATCAATTACCCACGAGTTCTATGATTTAATGATAGTACAATACACTTTACATCTGTGTTTGTTTTTGTGGGTGTTGGCTGGTTGGCTTTAGTGAAGATTCTGGTTCAATCAAGTAAAGGATTAATTAGCTAATCAATTTGAGTTGAGTTCTGTTTCCTGAACTTTTTCCATATATTCATCTTAATCAGTTATGTCTTCAAATGGAGATACAAGCACAGTGATGAAGTACATCACCAATGGGGCTTCTGATTTTCTGATAAAGCCTGTGAGAATTGAAGAACTGAAGAACATCTGGCAGCATGTGTTCCGGAAGAAAATTGGGGCCGAGCACAGAAAGTGCAACAACACTCAACAAGTGGATCAGCTGTCGTACCAAACCACAGGAATCACTGAAGCCACAGCGAGGTTGGACAGCGAGATAAGAGAGAATAATGGGATGATCACAGATATCCGGGATCTCAGGAAGTCAAGACTCAGCTGGACGGTGCAGCTGCACCGCCAATTCATTGCAGCTGTGAATTCCCTGGGAACAGACAGTGAGTGGTCGATCTCAATTCCTTTCAACCATGTTCGTATAGTCCTATATGTGCGTGTTTCTTTGTGTTGTTTGGCATCATTTGGTTTATTATAGAGGCAGTTCCAAAAAAGATATTGGAGATAATGAAGGTTAAACATTTGACAAGAGAGCAAGTCGCAAGCCACCTTCAGGTAATAAATTCTGATATGTCCTTGTACAAGGCATGCAGGCAGGCCACACAAAATGTATCACCTAGAGTTGTGTAAGACTAACTCTACCTCATTAAGAATCCATGATATTAACTCAACACAGAGTGAAATGCAATTATGGAATTTTTCTGTTTTCAATAGACTGTCATCTGCCAGCTTATAATATAAGTTCATGTTACAAACACCTATTCTGGGGCTTATTAGGAAGTGCAAATGATATTCATTAACTTATGCATACATGCGCTGAGATATTAATTCAAATGCTGAGGTGCATATGCATATCTCTTCAGTTTGTTGTATAATATAATCCCAGTTGTTTGCGGTTATACTAAGCCAGAAAACCCTTATGTCCTATCGATGCAGAAATACAGGCTTCAACTAAGAAATTTGACTCAAACATTGCCTAAAGAATATGCCCCTTCATCATCAAGCCAGCCCAACGAATCGAGCATTCTCGGAACCCAACTCAGCCATTCTCCAAATTCATTGTATTTTGATCAAGAGGGATGCATGGAGATCACAGATTGCTACTCTTTGCCCAAGGATGACCTTTCAAGTGGCTCAGACTGTATGCTCAGAGAACCAAACAACTATTCACCTGAGGGTTTCCAAGATTTCAGATGGGATTCAGATAAACAGGGGTCTGAAACAACATATCTATGGAATTTCGAGGCAGAGTGATTCTATCACTAACAACAAGTCTGCCAGGAGCAATAACCGTAAGTTAGTATACAATATGTGCACTTATATGCCGTGTGCGGAATAATAGCCTGTGTAAAGTAGTGCATCATGTACTGAGTACCACACTTGATATTCCCAGAAGGTTAGAAGTATATGTATTGCCTACTTATATAATAACATATATACATCATTTTAATTGGCAACACATATAGCTGCTTTCCAATGACCAGCACCAAACACTAGAGAAAACAAGGACTTCATTATATAGACCTCAAATAGACACATCTATTTTGGGATCTCAAATTATTATGGAATAGAATAATAAACAGTTGTAGTTACAGCAGGGAGCAACTAAGATATTTTTTAATTTCTCGAATATGCAGGAGAGCTGCGTATCTTTGTATTAAGAGAGAGTAAAACCGGTCCCTTACGAGCAACGCCACCTCACTCCGAACCGAGCTGTGAGGGGCTGAGATTACATCAAGAAGTGACTAACATATAAAAAACCACACAAAAGAACTTGACCAGAGAAAGACTAAGATATGATTATGATCTTACAAGAAAAATAAAGAGAGTGGTCTGCTTATTTGTATAAATAGATGTCTTGACTGTTGCTGTTCAAGTGAAAGCTTCTAAGATATGTAACAAATCGAATAAACCTCAGTTTCATTTACCGAAGTTTGAGAATCAATGTTCTCGTTTTTATCTTGGAATGACTATACTGCCTTTGAAAAGCCGATTTTCATTGAAAGCAGTCAAATCTCGAGTTCAAAATAAAATGTTCAAATCGAAGCTTTGAGACATTTTGTTGAAAGTTTCAAACAACACTGAAACTTTTCACTTTTGCAATAGAAATTTGGAATCTATAATGTTTAGTTTCTTTCAGCTGAAGAGTAAAACTCGAGCCATATGTTTTCAAAATGTAAAAGAAAGCTATGCAATGACTAGAACATTTGAAGCATGCCCTATCATTATAATCAGCTCATTAACATTTTGATAGATTGAGTGCGATAAAAGGATACATGTTAATATATTTATCTGAGTAAGATAAATATATATTTATCTAAGAAAGATAAAAATATATATTTATCTAAGAAATATAAAATATATTTGTCTAAGAAAGATATAAATATATATTTATCTAAGAAAGATAAAAAAATACACTATGGCCTTGTGCTGCTAGCTAGCAGTAGGTCTTCATATTCAATAATGAAAAAGGTTATTCAAGGTTTCATATATATCAAACCTAAAATAAGGAATTGCACTCATCTTATTGATAAAAATTTAGCCAGGTCCTTTAAAGTGCAGCTACTCGCCTTATTAATAAAAAATTAGTCAAGTTCTTTAAAGTGCAGCTAGCTTGCCAATACAATGTTTTATTCACTTCCCTCAGGCCTCAGTTGACCCTAATGTTTTAGAATAAAGGGCAGCTGAAGCAATCTTTGATTAACATAATCCTTAGAAAACTTTGTTACAAACTGTAGGTTGTTGCAACATCTGGACATAGGGAATACAGTTGTTATGCGCTAAATATCGTGTCATTGGATAGCTATCATTCATAGGGTTGAAGTAATCTTGCATATATCCTATTTTTTAGATAATGGGAAAATCCCGGCCTTGACCTCAAAAGAGGCTACAGCCATCTTGCATATATCCTATGAACTACCGCACTAATTGAACACAAATTCTATGTACAAATCAACATACATTACAGGACAATGCAAGTCAGTTGAACATGCATCCTCATTAGGATTTGGAAAGTCACTTTTATATGTATGTTGACTTTAAATTTGCTCCCAAAACAAGTTTCGATCTCCATACATCCTCTGAACCCTAGGATCTTGGAACGGGAACATAATATATGTGTTAATAGAGCAACAAGTATCGAGTTATATGCACTAACCAATTTAGTCCAAAATCTCAAGCTGATAGAAAAAAATTGGTAAATGTGTTCTACACTCCTATATATACACATTGGTTAGATGGAGACTACAGACTAGCCATATGAATCACAAAATTCAACAGAGCATGCTTTAGACTTTACAAGTATGTGTTTCATGCATTATGCGTGCATGTCTTGTGTTACATATCCATTTATTATATTTTATATATTGTTGGTGTGATAACGTTTGGCTTAATATATATATGAAGTTTGACTGAAAGAGTTTTTGAAGATGCTTGAATGAAAGGAGAGGAAACAATATCTGCATTTAATTTGTTTGTGAACCAAACAAATGCGCAGTCATCGTTTCCTCCTCTTTTTCGTACCCACAAGTTAGAGCCATCAATATTGATCTAATTGGTAGATAAAATCAAGCAAAGCATGTTGTGCCATGTGCGTAGTATCTAATTTGAACAACAAATCCGATCCATCAATGGAAGATGGACCGGCTATGTATGTTCATGCTAGGAGCCAGAAGTTCTTGTGGGTCTTGGAGTTGAGCAGGTAGCCGGCGTTCTGGCCCTTCTTCTGCACGCTCACGCACAGGCATTTGCTATGCTCGATCAAGAACTCCGGCGTGGTATCATGCCCGCGGCTCGACCCGCTCGAGCTTCTCAGCCCACTCGAGCTTTTCAACCTGATCGATCGATGAGCATGCATCGTTATAAGTGTGTTTGTGTCATGCGTCTATGCGCTGATCGAGAACCTCGGATAGTTACAAGCAAGGCGTTACATACGTACCCGAGGAACGAGGAGACACGGCGGTTGCCGATGACGAGGAGCTCGACGCGGCGGTTCTGGGACTCGGCGAGGATGGTCTGTGCCTTGGCCTCGCGGCCCTCCGTGGCGGGCTCGACGCGCTCCCCGTGTACCCGCGCGCGGGGGAACCGCGCCTTGCACGCGGCGCGCATCGCCTCCATGAAGTCGCCGCCGTCCGCGCCAGCGCCGCCGCCCCCACCGAGCAGCGCCGCGATCGGGGAGCCGGTGCTCCCGCCGGACGACGAGCGCGAGGGCCCGGCGGCGCCGTGGTTGGGGTGGGGCATGTTGACGTGGAGGAGCATGATGTCGTCGCCCTCCACGATGGCGTGGGAGAGCGCCCACTCCATAGCCGCCACCGACTCGCGGCCGGGGTCGGCGACGATCATCACGCGCCTCGGCTTGGCCAGGGTGCCCTCCGCGTTCGCGCCCGCGCCGCGCCCTCCGCCACCGCCGCCACCGCCCCGCCCGAGGTCGATCGGGGCCATGCTGCCGCCGGCCGACGTCGCCGCATGCATGCACGGGCACGGCACGCAGCTTCGCCGGCCTGGCTAGCTTAATTTGGGGATCGGAGAAGTGTGTGAAGGGCTGGAGCGTTTGGCCAAGAATGGGGGGAGATGAAGAAGCGGGGCGTCCGCGTAAGCCGGGGACGCGGCCGCGCGGGCTACGCTGGGTTCACGGCAGCTGGCCTCATGAAGTGCTGTTTGTAAACAAAAAGGGCAGTAAAAAAACACACAGAATTCTGACTTTTTTTTGGAGGGGATCCGATTCTGTTAATCTTGTTATAGGTAGGGGTGATTTAAAAATTATGTAATATCTAGCTAATACACAAATGACATGATGATAAAAGGCCAGCATGGACCACAAAAAATAATTTCAAATATAAGCTGCATATGGTAGTTTATTTCAGTTTTGAGATGAGTGGAGGTGCCATAGCCTGAGTCTGAAAGGAATCGGTCAGTTCGTATGAATATATAAACCAAGACATATCACATTTTTAGATTTTGTTACCTGTTGAGGGAGCTCCCATGGGACAGTTTGAGCTTGGACTGGTGGTGATTCGGGCAATTCAATATTTGTTTCCTGCATGCAAGTTGAATGTCAAAGATTTGCTTGAAAGATGTGAAGAAATATCGGGCCGTACCGTTACCGAGTCCATAAGCATTTTTGCGGTGATCCTGGCCTTTTGTTGGACTTCTTCAGGGGTGTCTATAGGTGTCTCCTCAATTTGCTCCGCGGCACGAGAAGAAAACATGCCTATTGTTTTCCCGATTGGCTAAAATATGAAAAGGATTACCCCGGTACGATTTTAAAGGAAATCGGAGAATCGAGAGAAATTATACCGTACGGCTTATCTTCGTTTTCTTGGTCTCGACGATGGTGGTGGATGCAAGTTTCCTTTTGCCTCTTCCTTGCATTATCTCCTTCAACGATGGAGCAGATGCGCCGATTCTTGGATAAGGAGTTTGGACGGCGTACAGAATCGGGCGATTGTTGTTGCTCACCGTCCGGATTTGTTCTTCCACCGGCTATTTTTTAGAAGAAAAAGTGTTAGTCGCTAAAAGAACATAATCTGATACGAAGAAAGTTTTGGAGAAATACTTACAGTGTCTATCGCTTCAAATCGGAGTCTATCAAAATGCAAAATGTCTCGGCNCGGGACTATGAAAATGTGAAGCGGTAGCTCCCTCCACCAAACTCTGAATGCTTTCGTCTGAAAGCTAGTACATAGCCATTCGTTCATTACAAGGCTATCTCGGGTGCAAGGTACAGGACTCGACCCATCTCCAAATCGGAGGAAAATTGTTCTTTGTGCTTGATCTTGTCAGCAAAATAAAGTCCGATTGGGAGTTGGTCGTAGCCTAACTGACGAGCGGCCGANCGGGACTATGAAAATGTGAAGCGGTAGCTCCCTCCACCAAACTCTGAATGCTTTCGTCTGAAAGCAAGTACATAGCCATTCGTTCATTACAAGGCTATCTCGGGTGCAAGGTACAGGACTCGACCCATCTCCAAATCGGAGGAAAATTGTTCTTTGTGCTTGATCTTGTCAGCAAAATAAAGTCCGATTGGGAGTTGGTCGTAGCCTAACTGACGAGCGGCCGTNCGATGGGTTGTAGAACTCTTATGAACAAGTCTTCTTCCCATGGATTATCCCACTGCCAAGTATGGCTGGCATGATTAAGGATAAGAGTGGTGCAAAAATCATCAAAAGTTGTATCTAGCGGGCTCTGGATGTCAAACAAAGGAAGTTCATATACGAATCCTTCATCGACATATGCAAAGTACTTATGGTTTTTGTTCGATATACCATTGCAAAAACTCTCAAAGTTCTTGATAAAGAATTTTGGATCGAGCTTTCCTCCAGGGCATGCCGATGCGGCTTCCCCATAAGACATGCAATCGGCGCATGATGACTTGTTGGTCTTCAACGTAGTTGCCAGGAAATTTTTTTCTCGAAAACGCATGAGGCCTGCGTTTAATTGTATTAAGCAGTGAAGAAACACAAGAATACAAGAAGGTTACACATGAAGGCCACACCCCTGGGACATCCGAGGATGGTGAGACAACGGCCTGAAACAGAAAAGAACCTGACTACTCGCGTACTAGACGACCTAGGTGAGTGGCACCAGCGAGGATCCAAAGATTTGCTTCCTGATCGATTGTACAGGCGAGGTCAGTGGCCGTCGAGAGCTTGGAGTTGAAGNTTGCGCTCTTTCCAGAGGCTCCAGAGCACCAACTGGAAGAGTGAGTCGAAGCCTCTTCTTCGGCCGGCTGGTTGGAGGCGCCTCAAGGACCTCCACCAGTCTTGGATGCCCTCGTCCAGGGTCGGTGAAAGATAGGAGCATCCCCGTATTTGCAGGACAGTCCACCAGACTTCCTGCGCAAAACAGCAGCGGACTAGGAGATGAGGTGCCGTCTCATTCTCCTGATTGCAGAACCGGCAATTGTCATGGGCGTCAAGGCCGTGGCGCCGCCGCCGATCAGCAGTCCACAGGCGACCCTTGGAAGCCAGCCAAGTGAAGAATTTTACTTTTTGCGGCGCCCAACTTCTCCAGGTGCGTCGGTGACCTTGGAAGATTATACTGCCTGAGTGCAACCGCTGGTACGCCAACGAAGCAGTGTACTGGCCATCTGCCGTCCAGTGCCAACGATAGGTGTCATCCCCTTCGAGGAGCTGGAGAGGTTCCAATTGTTGCCATAGATCAATGTATTCTAGCAACACCTCCACCGTCAGCCCTCCTCTGATGTCCTCGGTCCAGCTTCGGTTTTGGAGCGCTTGAGCCACCGTTCTCCTTTTTCTGATACGTTTGGGAACGAGCTAGGAGAGGTTGGGAGCGAGGTAGGAGAGGCTATGGCCATGTAGCCAGTTATCTTCCCAAAAGAGGGCCCTCTGCCCGTTTCTGGTGATGACAATGACCGAAGCGCTGAAAAGAGCTCGGACCTCAGGCTCTACCTGTATTTGGAGTGCCGACCAGGAGAGCTCCTCCTCCTGCGTTTGCCTCCATAGCCAGCGGGCTCTTAGAGCGATTCCGGCGAGGCGTAAGTCAGTGATGCCCAACCCGCCGTATATTGTCGGGCGGCACACAGTAGGCCAGGCTACAGAGTTCTTCCCTCTCACTGCCTGGTCTGCCCCTGTCCATAAGAAGTTGCGTCTGATACTGTCGATCTTGCTGATCACCCATTGTGGTAACCGTTCAGACATGGAGATGTAGATGGGGATCGCCGACATGGTGAATTTGATCAGAGTGAGTAGTCCACTCTTGTTCATCAAGGGGCCTTGCCAGAGGGGTAGCTTAGCGGCTACCTTGTCAATGGTGGCATGGTAGTGCGATCGCGGTAGCGCTCTAGTAGACAGTGGCACTCCCAAGTATTTGATGGGGAAATCCTTGACCGAGCATGGCAGTATCGCTGTGAACTCGTTGATGCCCTGATCGCAGCCGAAGATGGGGTGAGGGAGCACTTTGCGATGTTTGTCCGCAGCCCCGAGGCATCGGCAAAGAGGTTCAGGATGGAGGCGGTCGCGTTCGCTTCATTTGCCGTCGGGGCAACCAGGAGGATGGCGTCGTCTGCGTATAAGCAGCACCTATGTTGAATGGATGGCAAGCCCATGGGCTGCAGGACCCCTCTCTGTCCAGCGTTCACGATCAGGCGGTTGAAACCATCCATCGCCAGAACGAAGAGGAGGGGTGAGAGCGGGTC
>JAZFNS010020007.1:32208906-32223993 GCA_037127165.1 Alloteropsis angusta | reverse complement strand
AAAAAAAAAGCCAAAAGCTGAACCAAAGGGGCCAAAAGCCCATAGATGCTTTTGTCAAAGCCGACTTTTTTCCAGTGTAAAAAACACCTTACCCCTGTTTTCACTGGCTCTTGGGTCCAAAAATTACCCATCTGCCACTCCCAAATTACTGGTTTCAAAAACCACTGCTGGTCAATCAAGCGACTTTCAGTTTCCTTACAGCCCACATGTCACGGCGGCTTTTCTACAGCATCCCACAACTAGTTTTTCAACCAAACAGAGTTTTGTTTACGTGCAAGTAGAGCTGTTCATCGCGTCGCTGTACCGTGCCTTGCTTGGCCCCCTACATGAGGCTTTTTCCCATTTCCAGCAACGGCCAAGGGTGGTTACGTTGGCTCTTGGCTGGAAGATGATCGTGGTTAGCCTGGACCCTGGAGCATCAGGTTTACTAATTGGATTCCTTCGTCGATTGCCCTTAATGCATGGCGAAATTGCCGGAAGACACGTATGTGATCTTTCTTCCCATCCTTCATCAAGCCCAAAAAGATATTTTCCTTAATTGTTACGGATTTACTGTAATCAGAGCAGCAATCCTAATCTCGCTCCCTCAAACCCTGCCATTGCCCAGTCGGCACCAACACCGCCGCTGCCTGCGCCACTCCAGTGACCCGGCCGTAAGATTCTTTTGACATGCCCAGTTGGATCGAGTTGTTTGCGTAGATGCATTGTATTGAAACAATCATTCCATTTTCAGGTGGTGTTTCAACGAACCGCGTCGCCGCACGGGCACGGCAGCCACTGCCCGGGAGATGGGCGTCGCGGCCGTCGTCCTGGCGTGCGGCGTGACGGCCGCCGTAGCAGCTGCCGCGGCTGCGTTCTTGGTCGTGCTGAGGGCGCGGCGGCGGTCGGCGGCGCGGGAGGCGGCGCTGCGGGCGAGCCTCATCCGGCACAAGGAGGCGCTGCAGCAGGCGGAGCGGAAGAGCCTCAACAAGACCAGCGCGTTCGCCGGCGCCAGCCACGACATCAGGTCGGCGCTGGCGGCGATCACGGGGCTCGTGGACGTGTCCCGGGTGGAGGCGCAGGAGCACCCGCAGATCACGCGCAACCTTGAGCAGATGGATGTGTGCGCAAAGAAACTGCTCGGTGAGTTATTGGAGCTTTGCATGCTTATTTAGTACTTAGTAATTTGTAGGTTTTCCTCTATTGCAATATTCCATCTTTACATTATTCAAAAATTTTGGCATAGGTGCATGAGTCTAATGTTGCAGGCTGCGTAGGAAGGTTCACTTTTCATCAGCTAAAATATAGATCTATGTTGAAAAGTGGAATATGTGGTTCTCCCCTTGATAATACTCTAGTGCCAAAATGTATATTTGCAGTGCTGCCATTTTGAGCATAATCAAGCCTCTCTGTCTTGAGGAGAACTGTTCTTGGGTTATCTGCTTTGATCAGCATGACGGGGGTGTTTAGTTCCCCTTTGCAATGTTTGCAAATTTTGTATGCATTGAGAAGCGTGCTTGTGAGGAGGACACGCTTCCCAATGCATAAAAGTTTATAAATTTTGTAAACTTTGGTGAAACTAAACACCCCCGACATTGACTATCCTGTTACCTGCTTGGAGTAATACATCAAGAATTATATAGGGATGTTTCCTCAAATATATTGACATCATCTAGGCAGTCTCATGAATTAACATACAGAAGACCCTGCAATTGGTTGTCTTGCTACATGTAACCCTCTCATAGATTGTCTCATGCAATTCTATGTATATTTTGTTGTTATATGGAGGAAACAGAGAAATGTAAGAGAACAAGACGGTTTCTTCAAGAGACAGTCGTCTCAAAGCTAAAATTTAGGAATATAAAACTGTCCAATCATCATTGTACACAATTTCTTATTGCATGGAACTCACAAATATTTATTTTCTATACATAAATTAAAAAATTATTTACTTTCTATGAGACAACTTATTATAGAGGTTATTTGTTAAATCATTTTAGAATTACATAGCAATACATGTACAAGTGTACTTTATCTAAGTTGTCTCATATATTCTAGTTTCTTAATTTATACATAGAAAAAAAGGAATATTACGAGTTTTACGGCAACAATAAATCATACAATGACTTAGTCCAAAAAATTAGCTAAAGTGGTTGTTTCGTGAAGCAACAACATATTTCTCTCATCTGGCTCTCTCTCTCATCCACGTCATCAAATATCTTATGTGTTCATTGCATGTGATGAGATGCCCTATAAAACCTTTGACATGTACAATGTACTTGCCCTTAGTATAAGTTATATACTATTTGAATTCACAGATTTTTTTAGCACTAGATTTAGATACCATTTTTAACTGTTATTTCTTATGTACACACTCCCCTTATACAAAAACAAGTCATTCTTCCCTAAAAGAAATAAGTCATTCTAGAATTTTAGGTATTCAACTTTGAAAAACTTCATGTGAGCCTAGCGGCAAATAAAAATATTCCCAACATATTGGTCTTTTATCTGATGTTTTCTCCCTCTATCTGACAACAATCCAACAATAGCTTGACACAATGTGTCAGAGAGACAGCAACCCATCCCATCTTACTGCAATCACCACTCCCTTGCTAGTTGCCACTTGGCACAGCTGGGGCACCCGGGGGGCGCCTCGGACAACACCTTGGCCATCTTCATCATGGGGTCGTGCAACAACCGGTTAGGGCGAAGCAATTAAGAGGAGGTGGGGATGGAGAAGAGGGGGGAAAAAGAAAGAGACAAAAAGAAAGGGGCAAAGGAAGGCAAGAATGGGAGGTATAGATGGCCATGCAGCCCGCGGCCCGGTGGCCCGGCCCACGGCACGACGTTTTGGCCCAGCACGAGGCACGGCCCGGCCCGTTGACCACCGGACCGGGCTAGCACGGCCCGAGTCACCGGGCCGTGCCTGGGCCGCCATATAGGCCCGTGGCACGGCACAGGCACGGCCCGGTGAAAGACGGTCCGGTGAAGACCCGGTGAGAGATGGCTCAGATGGTCANTTTTTTTTTGCTAATGTAAATCTTGAACACAAATTCAGTGTAGAGGAATTTGTTCAAACATCGAATCTTGGCGAATTCAAGAGACGCTTGCATCTTCTTCTTGCCTTGCATGGCGAGATCTCTTGTGCTGTTAGCATGGGTGCTTATTCAAGGTAAGATTGAGACTTCGATTTGTATGGCTAAGTGTTTGGTTGTTTATTCAGTATAACTATTGATATGATTTTGCCTTTTCCGTTATAATAGCTATTTTACCACATGCTGGCATTAGTTGTTTTTATTTAATTTAACCCTTTTCTTTACTGTGTTCAACCCTACAGTTCTGCAGTTAAGAAAATCCAGAATATTCTATACAATGTATTTGGCTACTATGTGCAGTTCTTATCACTGTAAGTCACTCTTCAATCTATTTGAGTATTTTCCTGTTTTAGCTTCCCACGCTTGGCCCTGATCAAATTTTCACAACTCAAGTGTTCATAAGCAAATTGAAGAAGGTAAACAATCCATTGAGAAGGAGTTGAAAAATGACGTCAAGCTTTACAGCTGGGAGCAAGCACTGTATAGTACAGCTTCGATTGAAAATTTTAAGAGGACTAGGCAAAAGATCTTTAAGCTCCTGCGGAAGTTTAATGTATGTACTGTACTGATTACTTGATTTCTTTATTTTAATGCTGAGTGCATTTATCTGTAAGATTAAACATTTTTGTCAAACTAGTTTGTGACTTCCTTTTTGTTAGAACTACATTTGCATCTGTATGCCTAAAAAAGCAAATCTTTGATGAGCTATATTGTATAACACATTTAGTGAGCTATTCCATGTGTTTTGATAGGATATTTTGAATAAGCCTGTCATCGCTCTATTGAATGAAGAGGTCAAAGCAATGGAAGTTTCACGTTGGCTTGATCCTCAGTGGCCTGAATCAGAGTTTCCTGTTGACACTGAAAAATTTGACAAAAGGTGGTCCTGTAAAGTAGATCACATTTCTTTTAATTGTTAAGTTACATATATTTATGTACTTTTGGTATTTTCCAGGTTTTCATGGTACAACAAGTGGGCACATGATACTTCTTTATCGCTACAAACTTTTCAGCATACTAACGATACTACTGTTGGAGTTCCCACTGTCAAAGGTCCCCTCCCCCACCCCACAAAAAAAAAAAACAAATACGAGAAAAATAACTAATCCATTTTTCTTTTCCCTCAATGTGATTGTGATTTGGTCCGTATTATTCTCTTGACAGAATATGCAGACGTTGTACAGAATTTGAGCCACCAACAAGATGAAATTCAGCTCAATGACAGATTGAAATTCTTTTGGGCCGCACTTGAGAGAATCTGTGGGGCTGCTAATTTTGCAAATACACTGAAGCATGGGAAAAAGAACCAGAAGAAAGCAGCTCTATCAAATCTGTTCAAAACTCTTGAGGAATGTGGACTATCAAAGCACAGGCCAATGGGTCATGAGGTACTTAAACAATGCTTCCCTTGCATTCTTAGACACCTTTGCTGAAAATAAGAGCTTTAACAAATTACGATTTTTTTTGAATCTTATTTTCAGTGGGGAGATGATCTTTCTGCGCCGAGTCCATTATTCTTGGAGCAATCATACGATGCAGCACATTTACTCCAGCAAGTGAGCTTCCAGAAAACGCTGGAAGATGTTAGCACTGTTAATTCCACGCTATCAACTACAGATAACTGGAAGTGTGCAAACCATCAATACTTTAAATGCTTGGCAATGATGCAACAACTTCGACAAGCTTCCTTGAAGTTTAACAAAGATCTAGGTCTAGAGGAGGTCAGTTTATCTTGATACTTTTAGTATCTTTATACAATTGATACAATTGATGAAGATATTACGATCTTTGCATTTATGCTTTGAGTTACTTACAGGTTAACAGGGCCACATCATTTATGAATCATCTGTTGACTATCTTGTCTGAACAAAGGCATCTTGCTTATAATCTATTTGATCAGCTGAACCAGTTTCGGCATTCTATTTTCTTGTTAGGTTCTGGAGGTATTCCTCAACTTATGCCTTTCCAAATTTAGGGCTTGAAAATCAATCAGCGAAGCTTACTTCCTTTTATTTCTTTATAGGGGAGAGTAAATATCTATCGTCGTGCCAAAATGTGCTGCTGAGTTCCATGTGGCAGCAAAAGGTAGGGTTCCTGCTTATGATTTTAAAGCTTACGGGTTTAAATTTTTGACAGATCTTTTGCATGTGCCATGGACATTTTTCTCTGACAGTATGCTGGCTAATGTATCATTTCGCTATTTTTTTGTAATGCAGAAATTGTTTGACAGTGTACATACTATGGCTACGGACACTGACCTGTTGCTCAGAAGCTTTAAAGATTGCCATCATACCTCTTGTAACAACTCTGAAGAAGTTGCAGCAATGTCAACTCTTCTTGGAAAGTTTGTTTCCAGATTTTCTGAATCTAAGGTAAACTTACTTGTTTCTGTTGTCCCTTAGAGTTACAGCAATACCTGTTTGAGCTACATGTAGCAAATAACTATCAAACTGGGCATTACTTTTGTGTCTCATTCGATAAGTTTACCCTGTTTCTAATAGAAGCTCCAAATAAGTTGAAGGCTGTATCATTTGATAATATATACATTCCTCATTGATATGTCTATTTGTCCCTTGTAGGACTTGTTGAATAAATACTTGCTTGGATCCAATAATCTATTTTCTGGTGCACATAAGAATATGCCTCTTGCTACGAGAGAGATGGAGCAACTTTTTGCTGAGAATTGCCGGCTTCTAGATTTGTTCAGAGAAGATATGCAGGTTCTGCGCCAGAAGGAAATTTCAATGAGATCCGTTAAGGAAGTTCTTATCTCTCGTTTGGAAGAATTGCTGGATAAGGTTTGTGCTGTTAAGGCTGCTGAATAATGCCAAACTGTGGACAGATACATTATTCATAATGTCATTTCCTTTTAGTTCCCATGTTTTTAAATGTTTTAGGCTACGTTCGAACTAGGACTTTACATAAACTTCTTCTGGATCCAAAATGAATTGGGAGGGGGTATGTAGAGTGGAGGAAATATCAGTTAACATGCATAACTGTTTGTGCTCCAACATATAAGTTTCTAATGCGATGGCAAATTGGCAATTGCATTGGGGCTGGGATGTTTTGAGTTTTGGTCATGTTAGTTGGACTATTGTAGCCACCTGCCTTGCACAGAAAACCCTGGGTGGAAGTATATGGGCTCAAGGTTTAGGAATATCAGGGTGCCACACATTAGGCAGTGAAATTTTCTGCATTTGGAGCACCACATTCTCACAGTGCACCAAAACAGATAAAGCTGCCTCGACTTGAGTGGTGTCACAAGCATAAAATGAAGAGCTCAATCCTGTGATTGAAGAGAGGAAAGAGAATAAAGGATAAGGGCAGGTGAGGAAGAAGTAAGACAAAAGGGGTAGGCAGTTGGGTATTCTCTTGAAAAGTGGGATGGAAATGCAAACAAAAGATCACCTGTTTTCTTTTTTGTTGCTTCAGTGAAGAATAATCCTTTCCAGATACTGCATATTACATGTTCTAGGCATTTCCTTTACTGCAAACATTTTGTGCTTAAAAATGCGTTATTGTTATAGGGCAAGATGGCAATGGAGAACTCCAGAGAAGTTGAAGGCAATCGTAGAATATTCTCTGATGAACCAGAGCTTGAAGCTTCATATGCTATAATTTTAAAGGAAATGTTCATGTTAGCTGTTGGTGTTGTAAGAAAACTCACTGATCTTGATTTATGCAAAAATGGAGCTGAAGATTCACCGGTGGGGACTATTACATCATGGAAAGATGTTTTGCAGTCATATATCACAAATCTTAAATTGAACGATATCTCCGATGCTAGTGAAAAGCTTTGTATTAAATTGGTTTGTTCCTTCACCTTTTGCACCATACTTTTTTTTATTTGTGTAACTTTGCCTCATCTGATTTTTCGTATTGTTTGCCAACAGAGGAAACTGGTTGACTGTAAACCTGAGATACGCTCTAGTATAGAGGTCGACCTAATGCATCTCCATGCTTGGCTCGGTGTGATCTTGTCGTCGGCAGAAGGGATACTTTCCGAGCTTTTAGAAACACACAGAACAGTATGTATTTTATGTTTGGAGGAATTTGACTCACCCTCCTTTTTGGCTAAAACAATGTTTGGTTTTGTTTCTCTAATGGCCTTATTCCTGTTCATTTCAGACTGCAGAAATTACTCGTGCACTTGGGGGCCTTTTCAGTTATCTATTTGGGGAGGGCTTTGGTTCCACCGAAGATACAATGGAAGATGGTAACGATGAACAACAGCAAGATGCAGTACAGACTGGAACTGGCTTGGGTGACGGGGATGGTGAAAAGAGTGTAAGCTCTAAAATAGAAGATCCATCGCAAATTGAGGATGGCATGCCTACGGTTAGTGTGCTCAAGTATATACTTGTAATTGTATATAACAGTGATGCTTCATTGGCGCTAACTTCCATAATGTTGAGCAGGATGCTGTGCATAAGCCAGATCAAACTCCTAAGGATGATGATAAAGCAGTTGAAATGGAACAGGATTTTGATGCAGCATTATCTGATGTTTCTGAGGATCCTGAGGGCGAGGACTCGGGTGATGAAGAAGAAGATGAAGACATGAACATAGATAGTCAGATGGGTGATACTGGTGATGCAAGTGAAGTGGTCGGCAAGAAATCATGGGACAAAGATGAAGATGATGATCCTAAGACATCTACTGAGAAATACGATTCTACTTCATCAGCAAAAGGGACACAGCAGAATGATAAGGAACTGAGAGCTAAGGATGATGGTTCTGTGGAGGAGGAAGATCCTATGGAAATTGATAATGATGAACAAGGCAAGGATAATGATTTGGAAGCTGAACCTAGTACCTGTGAGGAAAGTGATTTGAATGCTGAGGAAGTCATGGACAAAGCAGATGCATATGATGACCGTACAGGACCTGAACTCTCTGAACCAGAGAATGATTCCAAGGATGTTGACATGGAGGGACAAGAATCCGGTGAGAGAGATGCTGACAATGATGATATTAGTTCAGAAGAGGTGGAGCAAGGAGATGAGAGGTTAGATTCTTCAGATGATGTGGAGGAAGGGGATATGGCACAAAATGGTGATAGTGCGGTAGATAATGAAGGGGACCATGTTGAGGATGCAAACACAGAATCAAGTAACATAGATCAACAACAATTGAATAATATCGACTCACTTAAGCATCCAGCACAAGGTCAGCCTGACAGTATGCAGTTAGACAATAACAGAGAATCTGAAGCAACCCTGGCAAACAGCAGTGATATGAATGGTGCAGTTGCTCCTTCAGTTAATTTTTCAGGACATGAAGTGCCCAATATGGAAATGCCTATGCCCAATGCTGGTGATGATTCGAGATTATTATCCAACTCCAAGTCAGAGATGCAAAATGATGCTCCACAATCGCGCAGCAAGCAGGCAAATCCTTTCAGGAGCATTGGAGATGCAATGGAAGACTGGAAAGAACGAGCCAGAGTCTCAGCTGATACTGAGGATCATCAACCCGAAACTGGACATCATAGTGATGACGAGAATGCTACTGAATTTGGTTATGTGCCTGAGGGCGAGCAGAGCACCTCTCAGGCACTGGGTGCCGCAACAGCTGATCAGATCAATGATGAAACCCAAATTAAACAATCTTTCTTGGAAGATGAAAGTCGTGTCAGGAAATTAGAACAAAGTGAAGAACCCTCACCTGATAACCCTGAGGCACCTCCTCTTCAAGCTTCACAAGCAATTACCAGCAAGTCTGAAAATGCAAATGAATTAGAGGGTGCAGAGATTCAAGCCGATACATCTGTTCAAGATTTAGTTGATGGCAGGAAAACTACCTCTTTTCAAGATCTTGTTTCCTTCAAACGACCCATGGCAGATGACGCAATAGCTCTGGATGACCTAACTGCTGACACAGAATTGTCTACTCAGATGGATCTTGATGTCCAAAATGCAGAAACGGAAAGGGCTATTCTGGTCTGGAAAAATCTTGAACTGGCAACCATGAAACTGTCCCAAGTACTGGCTGAGCAATTGCGGCTTGTCATGGAACCAACTCTTGCTAGTAAACTTCAAGGGGATTATAGAACTGGAAAGAGAATAAACATGAAGAAGGTACTTCTATTTCCATGAACTTGTCATGACATGTTTTGTTCGTTTCCCTTTGATATGTTCACTTATATGGTGTGACACGACTATTACTTTTCAGGTTATTCCATATATTGCAAGTCATTTCCGCAGGGACAAGATATGGTTACGCCGAACTAAACCGAATAAAAGGAATTACCAAGTGGTTATTGCTGTTGATGATTCACGAAGTATGTCTGAGGGCAAATGTGGAAAAGTTGCTATTGAGGCATTAGTTACAGTGTGCCGTGCAATGTCGCAGCTTGAGGTTGGACAGTTTGCAGTTGCAAGTTTTGGAAAGAAGGGGAATGTTAGAGTTCTGCATGATTTTGATCAGATATTCAATAGTGAAGCTGGAGTCAATGTAAGTTGACGAACCTGATGTTATGTTTCATTTGTCGCGCAGTATCACTTTTGTTTCAAATTTACATAACTGATGCTCGCTTTCCTAATCCGGTTACAGATGATCTCTAGTTTGTCCTTTGAGCAAGATAACAAAATTGAGGACCAACCAGTTTCTGATCTCCTGACACATCTGAGCACAATGCTCGACACCGCTGTGGCAAGGGCTCGCACACCATCAGGGCAAAATCCACTCCAGCAACTGATACTAATCATATCTGATGGCAAGTTCCATGAAAAGGTAAATTATTTTTCTTGTCGGTTTTGCCTGCAGTTCCAATATTGCCTATACCCTTCGGTTCTGAAGTTTGGGTCTCGCAGGAAAACTTGAGGCGCCATGTCAGAGACGTCCTAAACCAAAAGAGGATGGTTGCATACGTGCTGCTGGATAGCCCTGAAGATTCTATTATGAATCTCCAGGAAGCATGCTTTAAAGCAGGGGAGAGTGTAAAACTGAAAAATTACATGGATTCCTTTCCATTCCCTTACTATGTTATGCTACAAAACATTGAAGCCCTTCCTCGTACATTGGCGGACCTGCTTAGACAGGTATGAAGTACTTAGTATTTTAGCTCTTTTGATCAGTTGTTAGCAAATAGACGCCCTACTCATGTATTATTTTTTGCCGTGCAGTGGTTTGAGCTCATGCAGAGTACCAACGAGTGATCCTTCTGGGATGCCACTAACCAAATTTTGTACTGGAGGTGCCCGTGCCCCAGTGCCTTGGTTGTACAGGTTCACACGCGTGGACGTTGTTTTGTCCAGCTTCTCTTTTTGGCGTCGGCCCAACAACTCTTATTTTAGACCAGATTGTGTAAAAAATATACCTCAGTTGTAAATAGCTTGAGAAATGTCAATTGAATTTTCTTTTACACGTGCTACGTTTGTTTTTTCTTTGTAGAATGTGTTGCTTGCATGGTACCTGCAAGTCTGCAACCTTCGATTTCGGGTGCTGGTTCGTGCTAAACTGGAGTAGGAATGGAAATTTCATCTTCATCCTCCGCCGTCACCGTTCATTTTTTTGAGACTTTACAGCACCTTTCCCTTCATGATACCAGTTGCGTACTGAAATATTGACCATTTGGATCAGTTTGTACAAGTGAGAACTTTAACTAACATTTGGAACTGCAGACCTTTTTAGAGAATGTGTTTGTCATTTATTTTATGAGGAAGAACGCAGCTTAGGGCAAATGTACAAGTGACAACAGCTGTATTTGAGTTCACATCAGCACTTAAATAGATAGCAGCCCTAAAGCTGTTGGACATGCCCTAAGGCTCTAAACTGTCGTAACCCTTAATAAGTTATCTCATATCGCTATAAGAATCCCTGAGCTTACGATCGATGTGGTACTGCACACACCATTTTTTCCGTGGTTGGGCCTTTCGTTTGCGTCATTCCGTGATTTCCCTGGGCCTAAGCGCGTGTCCCCTGTACAATGCGGAGCGTTCTGGTGGGCCGAGCGCCGTGCGGCAGGGCGTCAGGCCCATGTGGGTGCTGTATGCACATGCTAGGTATATGCGGCGCGGTAGGGTGGCACAGCGGACACGGAGGATGAGGGAGATGATGACGGTGACGAAGATGATGCTGAGGATGCCCCTGCCGAAGATGAAGTGCATGAAGATGAAGCTGCACCGGGGAATGCTAATGCATTTCCTGGATGGGGTACACAGGAAGCCGGTCCTTCCTGGAACCCGCACTTATGCGCAGCAGTTCGACAACTCCCCTCCCGTCGGCCGTGCCACTACTCCGTCCTCCACTAGTACTCATAAGAGGGGGAGCGGTGGTGGGTATGACACCGGTGGGAGTGCTTCAAAAAAGAGTAGAAGCCATTCATGCTATTGCTGAAGAGAAGGAAAAAAAGAAAAAGCAAGCCTAGGAGGAAGAGAAGGATGAGATACGGTATTGTTTGCATATTGTTAGGGATACAGGCATACCAAGCACAAGCGCGGAGTACCTTGTCGTTACAGCTGTGTTCAAGGAGGCCTACTACAGAACTACTTTCCTTGACCTGCCCTGACGATGCTTCCCGTCGCTTCTTTGTGCAGAATGCCCATCAGTTCTTACCCAAGTAGTGTTTATTTAGGATGGCATGAAGTGTAGGTCAAGGTCGAGGTGTACGTGCTCTAGTTTAGTTTCCGCTTCGAATTATGGAACTTTATTATGTGTGTAATAAGAAATGTTCAAACTATGTGTTCCAACAGCTCATATGTGTCGGTTTGTAATGTTGCGTTTTTTTACTATGTGTTTAGTTTATAATTGATGGCCTTGTAATTTTCATTTTATTTCATATTTTGATCGCATATCATGCTTATATCGTGGCAGTACTTGTATTTTTCATTTTAGTTCATATTTTGATCGCATATCATGCGTATATCCTGGCAGTACTTATATTTTTCATTTTAGTTCATATTTTGATCCCATATCATGCTTATATCCCGAGCTTCTTTTTGTTTTTTTAATTGTGCGCAGGCCTCCAGTACTGCAGAAAATCTGCCCGATTTCGACTCTTCTGATGCGTAGTCCAGGGAAGGTCATGCAGACCAAGGTCCTTTGCCTTTGTACACGGCCATCTTCTCGGA
This sequence comes from Alloteropsis angusta, assembly GCA_037127165.1. Classification (NCBI taxonomy): domain Eukaryota; kingdom Viridiplantae; phylum Streptophyta; class Magnoliopsida; order Poales; family Poaceae; genus Alloteropsis; species Alloteropsis angusta. The sequence goes on along the minus strand of JAZFNS010020007.1, from coordinate 32,211,845 downwards.
TGATAGCGACAATGGGAGTCTTGCGCATCCTCGAAGAAGAGATGAACAGGCGCCGCCGAATGCTCAACATGGCTTTCACACTAGGTACGCATGAGGAACTATACTTGCATCGAGCACCACCTAGAGACCATTCGGATGATAGGGGGATAGTTTGGGTAAATAAAACTTTGGCTAATCTAACCGCTTGTTACAACATGTTTAGGATGGTACCATTTGTTTCTGAGATGCTTCATGAGGTTTTCGTACANAATTATGGGTTGAAGGGGACAAGTAGGATGTGTTCAAGGGAGTGTCTAGCCNATGTTTCTTTGGATCCTAGGAGCGGGGGAGTCCGTGCGTCAGGCTGAGGACAAGTTCAATAGGTCCACAGGCATAGTTAGTACAAAATTTGAACATGTCTTAGAGTGTGTTGTTAGAATGGCAAAGGATAATGTTAAGCCTAGGGACCCCATGTTCTCAACCATTCACCACAAGGCTGCTCATCATAGGTTTGGACACGCTTTTAGAAATGCAATAGGGGCACTTGATGGTACACATATTAAGGTTGTCGTCCTGGGGCATCAAGTTGGGAAGTACATTAACAGGAAGAATGAGAAATCACAAAATGTGCTTGCGATCGTGGACTTTGATCGCCGGTTCATTTTTGTTGCGGCGGGCATTCCTGGTTCGGCTCATGATTCTCGAGTGCTTCGAGAGGCAATTGACAAATTTGGAAGTAACTTTCCACATCCACCTAGTGATACGTCCACATCCTAAGTTCATTTGAGTTGTTGGTTTACGCGTATTATATCTCATATTATGTCCTAATATTTGATGACAATGGTACAGGGAAGTACTACTTGGCCGACGCAGGATATGCGAACAAGAAAGGATACTTGGCACCGTACCGAGGAGTGAAGTACCACCTAGAAGATTGGAGGTCAGGACCGCGCCCACGGGACAAAAAAGAGTTGTTCAACCATGCTCATTCAAGCGTTCGTTCCGCAGTGGAGTGCGCGTTTGGAATGTGGAAGAACAAATGGAGGATTCTATTTGGTTTACCTTCTTATGCAGAGACGAAGCAGGCCAAAATTATTTTAGTGTGTGCTGCCCTCCACAACTTCATTCTGGACAACATGGTACAGGATGACGACATGGAGGATGCACAAGTTGGGTAAGAGAGCACAACACCGGATGATGATCATGTTGTGCCCATGGATACGGATGAGGTGATGGAAGACATGTACATGAAGTATGTGAGAGATGAAATTGCTAATGAGTGTTGGATGATTGCTATGAATGGGAATTAGATCGTTTGTATGCACAACTATGAGGACTAATTTTTGTAATTGGAACAATAAGAATGTTTACTTTGTTATGTTTGTATTTTTGTAATGATGAAGAGCAGGGACGTGGTTCACACTTGCAGCTTTCATAACGATTCATCGGATTGGAGAAGACACAAGGCATGGATATTACAAACATGTCACTTATGAAACATAAAAAATTAAGATACATAGGTCCCCAATGATACATCATGCGTGCATTATGTTTGAACAAAGTACAAGCATAATTAAAGGTTACAACAAAGGGACACAACCACTTGGTTCTCAACTAGATAAATTGTTCTTGGACGAATGAAACATAGCAAACTGAAACACGACATAATCAGACATTCATGGGGGTTGGGGGTGCTATCACATAGCTCGCATACTGTCGGCCACTCCTAAGCGCCAACTGAACCTATGCTAAACCGGCCACTCTTCGCTGTAATCGTCTCCAGGAATGCCGCTAATGTCACTTTCGTAACTATGATTAGAGGGGCTAGCTGGGAGCGGGGTGTAGTCATGGACATGGTCAAGGTGGATGAGCACATTGTACTGAACCATGGAAACGGCATCGGTCCTAACGAGCGGCCAATGAGAAGGGCCCTCGTCCCATACCACTTCCGCAGGCACATCCATTGGCTCTTCTAGTTTTAGGGTGCCCTGAACAGCAAGTGCGCACGGGTCTTTGCACCATAACCAAAGAATGAACCATGTTTCTCATCTTTGGTGTGTTTCTCATAATCGATCTTCTCTACGAATGATTGCCTATGGAGGAGGTGCAGAACCAATTCCACCTGATGTGCATGCTCGGGCACCCCCTCCAAGCACACACGAATTCTGAAAAAGAGACAAGTCGGGCAAGAACCGGCGTACCTGCTTCACGGCACAAGCTGCAGAGGGGTTCGGGCAGCCCACAAATGGCCATGGCGCAGGGCCGCGTTTCTTGCACCTGGTGTTGGGAATCGAAGCAGGAAGGAATTGTCACAAGAGCGAGTCACTGCAAGTTGTGCAGCGGGGACGCGAAGTTGCTGGACGGCATCCACGTGCACTTGTTCGGCGGAGAGGTCCCCTGCTGCTTGAACCGGCACAGCATGGAGGCAGTGCAGCTGGAGGTCATGCTCTGCCGCACGTATCGCCGGGGTTCGCGCCCCGCACGCGATGACCGCCGCTGGACGCAGATCCGGGTCACCAGGGACAAAATCCATACCCGGACGCCTGCATCAAACAAAAAACGATGAAACTGAGCATGGATTCGGATTGGGGAAAACAATCGGGGAGCTCCCCAACCGTCCGCCTTGTCTGCGCCGTTCGAGGCCAATGCGGCCGGCCACATCCTGCAGGGGACCCCCGNGCGTCATGGGGTCGGCAACCACACCAAGATGGAGCTCCCAGCACGGGTCCACAGGGGGTAGGGGGCGCACCGGGCCTCCGCGGCGGCGCGAAGCAACCGCGCGCGGAGCACGGGAGGCCATGGTGGCACGCACCTGGGAGGAGACGGCCTTGGGCCGCGTCGTGCGCCAGCCGCCTGCGAACGAACTCCTGCCGCCGCCGCCTGGGGAGCTCACGTCGCGCGGTGGAGAAGGAAGAGAAGGGACTCCGGGTGTGATAGCTTGCGGGAGGTGCCGGTGGGGA
>JAZFNS010020007.1:30372831-30389687 GCA_037127165.1 Alloteropsis angusta | reverse complement strand
ATAAGCTCTCCTTCGCCCTTAGGATTACCCTTGCGAATTCAGAGACAAAAAAAAAGCTTTGGTTCCAGTGAGGCTCGAAGGAGATCCTTTGAAGATGAGATCATTTCTCGGCATCAAAATGCACCAACACATGGTGATTATAACATCTATTGCTAACTGAAAGCTGAGCTGAGTTATGAAGCTGATCAGTTGATCCTCAGGGGATAGCAAAATGTCCACGTGCAAGCCTAAGAGAGCCCAACAGGCTTGGGCGAAGGGACAGTGTATGAACAAATGAACCGTTGATTCTTCAGGTGGGTTGTTGTAGAGAACACAATCATAATCTGGTAAAACCATAGTTTTCCTGCGAAGGAGCTCCCTGGTGTTCAATCTGTCCCTCAAGAGGAGCCAGAAAAAAACTTTATGCTTTGGCTGGCAGGATGATTTCCAAACCCATTTGAATAAAGGGTGGGCATCAGTGGACCCGATTAACCTTCTGTAAACCTATGAAGAGGAAAAAAAGTTGTTACCCCAAATGTAACACCACCGATCAGCATTAGTAGAGAGGGATAATCCATCCAGGACTAGAAGCATGGTTAGGAGCTACCCATAAGCTTCCTGGGAGAGAGGGAGATGGAATAGGTCTGCAATGGACTCAGCTTGCCTAGCAGCCTGGACACATACTGCAGGGTTCTTGGCAAAAGAGAAGAGCTATGGAAATCTCTGGCTTAAAATACTGTCAGACCAGATGTCATGCCAGAGGGAGCAGCTTCTTCCATCTTGAACATGAACTGAGGCCAATCCCTTGAATAAATCCAATGTTTTGAGAGTGTCCTTTCACCAGAAGGAACCTTTTCTAATGTGATTTGGTAATCTTCCATTGCTATAGTGTTTTTCCCAGACAAGGTGAACCCAAGGGATATCAAGCCTGTTGAAGAACTTATGAAGGTTTTTAAGAAGGAGAGCCTCATTCTGTGCCTGTAATCTGATAATGCCCAATCCCCCTTCCACCTTGGGCAAACAACAAATCTCCCATGCAACCTTTGAAAAATCTCTAGCATTAATGTCAGACCCTCTCCAGAGACAATGCTTCCTGAATTTGTCCACCTGCTTGATCACACTTTGTGGGAGCCTAAAAGTGCACATGAAGAACATGGGGAATGATGTAAAGACAGCATTTACAATCTGCAATCTTCCTGCCTGCCCAAGGAAATTACTTGTAAACCCAAGTCTTCTCTCACACCTCGAGATCAGTGGCCAGAAATCCTCTAACCTAGGCTTATGTAGGCTTAAAGGCAGCCCCAGGTATGTAAAAGGCATAGAACCTGTACTGCATCCAAAAGATTGGGCCAACTGATTCAACTTAGTTTCAGAGAGGTTAATTGCTACCATCATGGATTTACTGAAATTGACCTTAAGCCCAGTGATGGAGGAAAAAGTTTCTAGGAGACCTTTGAGTACTAAGAGTTGATTCTGACAACCTTCCATGATAATGAGAGTATCATCGGCATATTGCACAATGGGGAAATCCTGAGTATGTAGCATTGGGATGGGCAGAGAGAGTGCTCCTCTGTTGGTGGCATCATTAACCAGAGATTGCAATAGGTCAGCAGTTAGAACAAAAAGAAGGGGTGATAGAGGGTCTCCTTGCCTCACTCTCCTTTTACAATGAAATATCTTGCCAGGGACTCCATTCAGAATAACAGAGGAAGTGCCAGAATCAAAAATGTTTTTCATCCACCCTAGCCAGGTTTCCCCAAAGCCTTTATGCTCCATTATTTTTAGCATGGAAGCATGTTCCACCTTGTCAAAAGCCTTTTCAAAATCTAATTTCAAGATCACTATTTCCTTCTTGGAATGATGGCAAAGATGTAAATACTCAAATGCCTAGGCAAGGCAATCTTGGATGGATCTGGACTTTATAAAGCCATATTGGTTCTTGTGGATCAGGTCTAAAATTACTGACTGCAGTCTATTGGCCAAAATTTTGGTGATGATCTTCATTGAACTGTTTATGCATCATTGAACAAAAACATTTCATTAGTATTGCGTGCATCTGATCTGGGAATGGCATTACATTCATGGTAAATTGACAAGTCATATTAAAAAACACTCTTTCTAGTGGTGTGATATGCTCAATTTGCTTGACACATATAAAGGCTTGGCCACTGTCACTGTATATCATGGTAAATCATGTTTACTCTGGTCAGATCTCTAGGGAGGAGGTGTTCCCACACAATTATTTCTATAGCTACATTCTTTTGCCGATAATGGGATGATCTCCCTATATCATTTCAAACAAGCAATGGATTTACATCAAATCTTGCAGTTACTGTTTTCAACCCATGCCTTTGAATAACTGCAATGGTTCCTTCATAACAGTCCCCCTGAATCCAATGATGCTGACACTTGGTCCTACATTTGGGGTCTCCTTTATTTGCTTCGACCAAGGCATACAAGAGACTAATTGGTCATCGGGGTGATCCTCCAATTTTCAAATAGATATGGAAATCCTCATGCCCAAACAAGCACAGAGTCTTCTTCTAGCTTTTGCTAAAGGATAGACTGAGTACCAGAGGGCTTCTTAGGCACAAAAGCATGGAACTTTTCTTAGGATTGCATCCTCTGCTCACCCGGATCAGAAGAAACACTTGAACACATGTTCATCATTTGCTCAGGGGTGCTAGCTGATCCTTGGATTGCACATTAATCCTAACCTGTCCCCGGTCCAACTCCTAATGAAGTTCAATGAACATCTTGGGGTGGCTCTCTCCATGAACATCATCATTTTGATGTCTTGGTGCATTTGGATGTGCCATGATGATTTGATTTTCAGAGCCACTCCACCAATGATGGCTACATGCAAGTACTGTTTTGGTTTGAATTTGCTCTAGTTGTCCTGAGAGCAAAGGTCTAACAACATTTGTTTATGCCCCAAGGGCTGATGACCTTGTTGTAATTTTTTTTATATTTGGACTTTCTTTGTTTCTTGATTTCTCTTTTTAATTCTAAACCCTTTCTTTTCTACATAATATATAACCAGTAGGGGCACACCCCTCCTATTTCATAAAAGCCAGGACAAAAAACCAGATGGTCTGTGGAGATTGTAACTTATTGGAGGTTTGCTGATCCAAAGATGGTATGCATGACGGGGTGTTATTGTATTGGATTAAGTAGATTACAAGGTTGTTGGACAAATATGTACCCAACTGCCTAGTTCAGATGAAATTTAGGCCACATTTGGATTCACCAACTAAAGTTTAGCTACCAAGGATCCAAACGGGCCAGCTAAACCACCAGCTAAAGAGCTCCTAGCTAATGGAAACACTATGAATCCTTTAGCTGTTCTAACCCAACTAAAATACCGACTTACCATTCGGCAGAACCCTAGCGCCTCCGGCCATCCCGCCGCCACACCGTTGGTACTCCATCGTGTCGCCTACCCCACAAGATGGCTAACCTAGGGTTCTTCAGCAAAGAAGATAATTCCTGGTCCAATCCTGGCGCCACTTCCCAGTCCAATCAAGTGGCGCCTCGCTCTCTAATCCTGCAGGCGCCTCCTTTAGCATGTCGGGTGCCTCCTCTGTGTGCCACACTATTTTCAGCTTGGACTAGAACTCATCTGTCACCATCGATGACTTGTCCTATATGGATATCCTTGGAGCTTCATCATCATACGCACTAGAAGAAGCATATGAGCAGTTGGGGGATTCGACGGAGAGCTCCTTGGAGCAGAAGATGGAAGTGATGGTCGTGGGGCCGGCGTTGCTCTTCAACAGCGGTCTAGGCATGGCGCTGCTGCTGGGTGGGGCACTAGTGGTTGCCATCACTATGGCTGGGCAGAGCAGCAGTGCTGGCCATTTTGCTACTTCTGTGCTGGCCCGTGGCGGTGTCCCACCGCATCGAGCCAGGTCACGACATCCTCCTTTGTTCCTATGACACAACCTTTTCGAGCTCCACGGCATAGCGCCCAGAGTTCTAGGTCGGCAGGAATTGATGTTAGTGCTGGACGCGACATAATTTATGAAAGGGTAGCATGACCATTTGTATCAGCCAACAAAACTTTAGTTAGAGGATCCAAACACCCCAACAAAAGTTTAGCTACCAACCTTTAGCTGGCCAAAATTTAGCTGCACAAATTAGCCAGCTAAACCTTACAGGCCTTACTTATAGATTTCCATGTGAAGGGGCATGACCAGGAAGTAGTCGGAAATATCTCTTGTTCTATCTTGAAGGGGTTATTTTAGATTTTTTAACAACATCTGAAAGCTGGATTTTATAGCACATTGTTTCCCAAAAAGATCACGTGTTTTTAAAAAGTAGAAAATAATATTTTCAATCATTGTCAAACTGTGCTAATAATTGTAACAATTTTTCTAATGAGCGGTTGTTGTGTCTATCGAAGAGATGTGTCACCGGGTCTCCAATTCATTTCTCTCTCCGGCCTTTCGCGCGATAGAAGTTCCAAGTTCTATCCGGTAAGTCCCAGCTTTAGCGTTGCGTTCGCAAATCAAGTTCCTGCAATGAACAAATTGTTCTACAATGCTTAATGCTGTCTGACATTATGATGGGGCAAATAATCAATGACACTACAAGGAGATGTGTAAACTCAAAGTATTATGAGCCGCCACCATGCTTCTATAAACTAATGTTTTTTCCCTTTGAGTGAAACATGGCACCACATCTCTCTTACAATGAATATGTTACACTATTACTTTCCAGTTCTGTTAGTTGGAAGGAAAACAACATAAGCTACTGAAATGTATCTAAAAACATAAGTTTTTTATTTTGGCAAAACTAACCACGCAATTTTATGACCATGTATATGCCATTATAATCCAGAGCTCATTTCAAGAGAAAATTTTATTGGTGAGTCATACATACAAACATATGCAAGTCAACACTTAGTGTTGCAATGGTAATGAGCTTTCCCTTATTGAATCGAACAATGATCTTGTACATATTGCATTACATCACAAAGACATTCTAGAGGTAGTACATTACAGAGCGCACTGTACCTAAGTGCATCATTGAATAAAGAATATTATTTTGTTCTAACAGTTAGATTAATCTAGCTAATTACATTAGCTCGATACTGAACCAATCATGTATGCAAATTACTTAATTGGTTGATAGCATCTATCGCATGCTTTTGTTTCCCACTTAGCCAAAAATATCTATATCCAATGTAAAAATATCTATATCCAATGAAACATTTTATATATACATGCATGTAAAGGAGAGAGAGGGGTCCACAAAAAAACAAAGAGCCTAGATGTATGAGTCTTGTGTTTTATGTGTCATAAGATGTGTTTATTAGCACATAAATCACAAATCAGCCCATGTGTTAAAAAGTAAGGAATCTTAATATCGATCCTTTAGTTTAGCCTAAAACAATTATTTAAACAAAAACTACAAAAGAAGGTAATAAATTTGTAGAAACTCCAAATTAAATAAAACACCTTGTGAATCATGTCAAAATCATTCGTTTCAGCAAACATCTAAAAATATTATAGTGACCACAAACTTTTTCAAAATTAAGATAGTTCTAATGATATGGATTGTTAGTAATGCATAGATTTACACTTGTTGATTAGGAGAACAAAATTAAAAAATCACTATATCTTGTTAACCATACAGTTTGGAAAACTTCAATTATCAAAATCAAACATTATTTGATCTAAGCTAATTTAGATTCATGCAAATGATGGGTTAGTTAGAAATTTTGTGACTATTTTAAATTTAATACAGTAAACGAGTTTATGAGAATCACTACAATGTGCAATGGTACAACCCAAATGCTAAGACAGTAAGATATCACAATGATAGCTTTTAATTGTTGGATTGAACACGCATACCATATTGCACTGTCACATGACCATAAAGACTATTAAGGGATATTGCAACAAAAAACTACATGTACATAAGCACATTATGTATACAAAAACAATACGCTTTGAACTGAATTACGGTGTTGATTTCTCACTAATCTTGTTCATTATAATTGAATTAGCTAAGTTTTGAATGAATTGTGGATCGATCAACTAATTACCAAAATATACTTATGTTGAGAGATAATATGAGACTGCAAATATATCTAACATAATGTATTAACATGTGTATGTTGGGTGCGATTTCCAAATCTCAAATAAAACTAGAAAGCAGGCGTGACTTTGCCGCTGAACCATCACTGTGAACCTGTTGGTCTTTTACATTTTTCTTACGAAATAGTCCAATAACCAAAAAAATTGCTACAATTTCTGAACTCAATTTTAGTTCTAGCATTTTCTCTGATGCTCTCAACAGTCTGTTGGTGCAATGGCGAATAGTAGAAGCAAGATAAGAAAACAAGTTGGTCTGAACACGCATAAACATTCATCTCAAAGTGTCTCAGCAAAATTGTTTTGACCTAAAAAAGGATTGAAATGATTAAAGTGGTATAGACTACAAAAGACATGAAGTCAAAGTTGGATGCTTAACTTTTGTAATTCAGCATAGTGATCAAATACATGACACTACACGTTTGATTTCGACCTAAGTAAATATAGTGTTGCAAAAGTTGAAAGTAGAGTATCCCAACTATTGAGTTAGCAATTGATACAAAATAGATATCAGTGCAGCAGGAAACACAGAACTGTCAGGAGCACTTGGACAATAAGCGGCACTTATAGACTACACATGTTAATGAATTGAAAGGATTATATTATAGGATTATAACCTATTAATAATACTGCAAACAAAATATTTTATGCAGTCAGGAGCACTTGTAGGATAAATGACACTTATAGATCATGTAGACTAATGAGCTGAAAGGATTCTATTTCAGGATTACAACCTAAGAACAATACTGCAAACAAAAGTGGATCACGTTAGAATTTAGAAAGCTCATGAATTATGATTTTGTTTGGTGTCCATGATTGTTTAAATTTGATTGAGAAATGGTTTGAGTTGATCAACTAATTTTGTTTGGGATCCATGATTATTTAAATATGATGGAGAAGTAGATTTTATGTCTGCCATGGTAACTACTAAACCAAAATAAACAAAAAAAATGTTCATGGCTACCAATATTATCTCAAGTGCTCCATTTTACTCGAATAGTGCAACTTGCTTACAATTTTTTTAAGATAGAAGACCTATCGAGAATCCTATATCTAGTTGTCAGGAAAGATTATTAAATTTATTATACATATTAGTTTATAGTAGCAAAAGTAGATGCATGTCGCTATAGACCCAACTAAAATATGAAATATAGAAAAAAGTGGGACTAATTAATACTTTTATGTTACATTGAGAGAGACAGAGCAGGACAACAAAGAGAGAATAGGGGCAATCAAGATTGGCACCATATCATGTCATTGAGTTTTGTATGTCATGGAACATAAAGTAAAAGAGAGATAAAAAATTAATGGCTCAGTACGTCATAAGCTTGCTGATGAGTACACAAGGCATTTTAGCATCAGCACAACATCAAGCTTTCAGGTATGACAAGTAGATAGATAATTTTTTATGACATATGTTCATGAGCAATATTAGATAGGACGTGGATGATGTTATCTCTGAATGTGAGTTTCAGTCTAGCTGCATCCAAATGTAGAACAACCAAGAATGAAATTTAATCACTGAATACTGCATGGAATTTCTACTAACCAATAGCCAAAAAGACATAATCACAGTTCAATTTCAAAGACCCAAATCAACCTTTTATTTTTTTGCTCCATGTATGGCTTCGCTTCCTCATAGATAAAAAGATAGATATTTTGAGATCTTCTAGAACAGAATCAAATTACTTTTGACAATATATGCATTACGATAGGTGATGCCTACTTGAGACGAGCATGCATAGTTATAGATATAAGCAGCTCATGGTTTATGTACATATGGGATATGCATTTCAACATTAGTCATAGTGGTATTGTTAGTAGCTAAATCATAATTCATCAAAATTTAGTGCGTTGAGCACTAAATTGCAATAGAAGCAATAGTTAGGTAGTGAACAAACTGTAAACATGATATACTAGTCCATAAATCACTTTAAAATGCATAATGTTAAGACAAATATCATTAACAAATTGGACATCCAATAAATATGTAATCTTTTGTTGAAGATACAATAGATCTTTCACAGTTTCTTAGTGTGAATGCAACTTCTTCATTCAAAATAGCAATTGCAGAACAAGGAAACAAATCAACAAAAAAATGTATTATCAGTTTGAATACTACTTGTAACCAACTATGAAGAAACTGCATCCTGCACTATAAAGACACTTCTTGTTTGATTATAGCAAAGTGGCATGCTGCACTGCAAGATGCATACTCGATTCATCCTCAAAGCCTTGATATAGAGAGTTGTCTGGTGTAATCAGATAAGGAGAAATAACAATATGAAAGTTAGAAGCAGTTCCCTTTGATCGTACATAAGAACCACACCTTGCAAAATGAGTTCAGTTCAAGTATGAAATGATTGATTGTGTGGGGAGCCTTTAAGAAGAGTATGCTCTTGTAGAACAACTTTCAGACTTAAGCCTGATTGGCTATTATCGGTTGGCCACCTCGGATTTTGTCACTGATGACAAACTCAGCGCCAATGCTAGATGTCCACGATTGCAAGGGAATCGGCATGAGGTCCAAGTACCTGAATGAATCATCGAGGATTAATGGCGAGAGATAAGAGATTGACTCAGCAGATTGTGTGGTGGATTGTACAGGGAGGTGAAGCCATCCCACTGTTCCTCAGTTAGACCCAGTCGCTCTCTCTCCTAGCCACCGTCGAACTGCAGTCGTTACGGGACATGGTGGCGCAACGCAGAACACGGGGCCACAGAGCATGCGCACGGGAGGGCGTGGCCAGAGGCAAACCTATCGAGCTTTCCCTTTCCTAGTTCCTTGTCAGCAGCCATGGAGCTGAGGGGATGCACTCACCGGTGGCCATGAGGGGAGGGGAGGAGTCCCCGCGCCAGTGAACGGGGTGAGGTCAGCATAGAGCATGGGCCTAGGATGGGGTAGCGAAGTGCGAGAGGCCAGGCTAGGGTAGCGCACACGCGGGGCTGGAGGGGGCTCAGTGGCTACGGCAGGCGTGAGGAGCCAAGAGGGGGCACAACGGGAGGGGCCGGGCTTGTGCGCAGAGGCAGCGGCACGAGGTGCGGGGGGAGGGGTGTTGGAGCACAGCGACGACGGTGACATGTGCGGGGGATCGGCTGGGGTGCAGCGAAGACGGCGGTAGGTACGCGGATCGGCTGGGGCACAGCGACGGCGGCGGCGGGCGCGCGGGGCCGCCGGAGAACCGTGAGTGGAAGAGCTGGTTTAGCGAGGATTTGTGAGGCTCGGGTCCGTGCATTAATAACGGGTGATAGACCCACACCCGACCCACATAACCAGATCTAACGGTCCATATTGCCAATTCGGTGGATCCAACGGCTAGCGAGTTAACTGGCAACGTGGACCTGTTAGCCGCCCGCGGTTTGGTGCAAGAATCGTGTTTAGAGATTGCTAGTTTACATAGATATATTCATTGAGAAACTTTTTACATAAAACATCTAATGAAAGACATAAGAAAAAGTGTGTGTTCAAATAAATAAACCTCTAATATTTGCATAATACTTATCATTTTTTTGTAGCTGTTGTGTTTGCTCAAATTTTAACAATCTTCAAGTGTTCACAATCCATATTAGACCTTTCATAGTAAAAAACTAATGATAACCACATATCTAAAATTCTCAACATATCGACATGCATGGAGTTACAGATAACACGTTAATACTAGTAGTTTAATCCTTAAGTATAGTTTATTTTGAACCATATAAAAAAGTGAATTGTGTCATCCTTCAACATTAACAACACTCAAATCTAGTAAAGAAATATGTTTAATCCTGAAGTACAAATCTTGTTTGATCTCATCGTAAATGAACCAACCAATATTCAAGATTCGAACCAATGCTTGATCTTGGATCCACAAAACATGTGTGGGTGAGGGCCTCAACTAATGTAGATGCAAAACTCTGGTTAGTTGAGTTCGTTGCAAAGTTTCGGGCGGGGGCTGCCACGGGCACCACATCTCTCTGACAAATAATATATTACACATTATTACTTTAAATTTCCAGTTTTCTTTAGTTGGAAAGGAAAACAACATATGCTCCACATAACTTTTTTTTGCGGCCAAACCTAACCATAAAATTTTGATGCCCTGTATATATATGCCATTATAATCCAGAGCTCATTTTCAAGATGAGAAAGTTGGTTGGTCAGTCATCCAAATATATGAAAGTCAGCGCTTAGTGTTGCAATGATAATGAGTTTTCCATCATTGAATCGAACAACGATCCTGTATGTATTGCATTACATCACAAAGACAATCCATAACAGTACATACATTAGTGCACCGTACCTAAGCGCATCATTGAATAAAGAATATTTTTTGGCTCTAACATTTTGATTAATGTAGCTAATTGCATTAGCTCAGTACTGAACCAATCAAGTATTTTGATTACTTAATTGATTCATAGTATCTGTCACATGTTTCTATTTCCTACTTAGCCGAAAAATATATATCTAAGTAATATATATCTATGTCTAACAAAACATTTTATATATCCATGCATGTAATGGGGAGAGAGTGGTCCACCAAAAACAAAGAGGCTAGATGTATGAGTCTTATGTTTTTCCTTCTCATGAGATATATTTATTAGCATAAAAATCACAAATCTGCCCATGTCTTAAAAAGTAGGTAAACAAATATTTAAACAAAAGTTGTAAAAGGCGGTAATAAATTCGTAGGATCTCCAAATAAAACACCTTGTGTATCGTGTCAAAAATCATTCTTTTGAAGCAAGCCTCTAGGAATGTTATAGTGATCATTAAGTTCTTTGAAATTAAGACAGTTAGAATGTTTTTGGACGACTTGTTGATTAGAAGAACAAAATTCAAATTCAATATAGCTAGCTAACCATGCAATTTGGACGACTTTTATTGTTAGAATGAAACACTATTTGAGCTAAGGTAGTTTAGATTGGTGGAAATGATGAGTTAGTTAGAAGCATTGCATGAATACTTTAGATGAATAGATTAAATGAGTCAATGATAATCTCTATAATCTAGAATGGTGCAAGGTAATACAAAGATAGTAAGGTATTGTCATGATGTCTTGCAATTGTTGAATTGAACAGGCATACCATGCATATTCAATTGTCACATGACCACAAAAACTATCTAGAGAAAAAGCAACAAATAATAAATTGTACATAAGCATATTATAACTAAAAACGCACTTTGAACTGAATTACTGTGGAGAATTTTCTTCAATGTAACTTAATGTTATTTAATTACCTAAGTTATGAACGAATCATGGATTGATACGGCCAACTAATTACCAAAATATACTTATGTTGACTGATAACAGAAGGTAGTTGATCTATCTTACATAACTTATTAACATGTGGATGTTAGGTGCGATTTCCAAACCTTAAAGAAAATGTGCTAGCATACAGAAATATATTTTTGAGAAACTATTTGACATAAAGCACTTATTGAAATAATTCACAAATGTGTATGTTGCAAATAAATAAATTTACAACTTTTTTGTATTTCTTATCATTTTTATTTTGGGGGTTGTTGTAATTCTCAACCCATGAACATGCATGTAGCTACAGATAGCACGTTAGCACTAGCAGCTTAATCCTGAAGTATAGATTCTATTGAACCCATATAACATAGTGAATTGTGTCATCTTTCAACATTAACAGTGCTCAAATCCATTCTATAGACACGGTCTAAAGTACAGGTCTTGTTTGATCCCATTATAAATGAACCAACTGACCCCATTATAAATGAACCAACCAATATTAATGCTTCGATGGTGCAGTGCTTCTTGATCTTGGATCCACAAAACATGTGTCAGTGAGGGTTTCAACTAATGTAGATGCAACTTCAGTTAGTTGAGTTCGTTGCCATGCGAATCTTCTTGATGGATGTAGAGCCGCCTCCAGACAAATTAAAATACGAAAACGGTTGATTAAGGTCAGCACCCATGATTAGTTACAACGTCAAAATCAGAGACCTTGGTGCCTACTGTCTTAGCTTGCCCATCCATGACGAGTAACTTGTGACACAGGGAAAGAATGACAATCATTCCCCTAATCATCCACCTATCATTATTAACAAGAAAACTCCAACATCTCATACGTAACCTTTCCATATACTTGTGGCCTCCTCTCTAATATTTAAGCAGTGGTACACCAGTGTCATGCATCATCCCTCAACATCCTCTGCTCCTCTCGTCCTCACAAACACACATCGATCCCATCTCGTTCTCGTCCGTGGAAATGGCCAATTTCTTTGTGTTGTGCACGGTGGTTGCGTCGTGCCTTGCACTTGCCGCCGCCGACTGGTGTCCAGGCACCGCCACATTCTACGGCGGAATCGACGGCTCCGGCACGATGGGTACGTAACCATGCACGTATTCCTGTACAAGAGCTAGGTCAAGAACAGTTTGCTACTCATAGTTTCGTACACGTACTACTGAATGAGTACTATACATTGACACTAATGCATCCCTATCTATGATCACAGGAGGCGCATGCGGATACGACAACTTGTACAACGCGGGTTACGGCGTGCTGAACGCGGCGCTGAGCCAGACGTTGTTCAACGACGGCGCGTCCTGCGGCCAGTGCTACCTCATCACCTGCGACACCACCAAGTCCCAGTACTGCAAGCCCGGCAACAGCATCACCGTCTCGGCCACCAACCTGTGCCCGGCAAACTACGCGCTCCCCAACGGCGGGTGGTGCGGCCCGGGGCGGCCCCACTTCGACATGTCGCAGCCGGCGTGGGAGAACATCGGCATCTACCAGGCCGGCATCATCCCGGTCCTGTACCAGCGTGTCCAGTGCTCGCGCAGCGGCGGCGTGCGCTTCAGCTTCACCGGCAACAACTACTTCCTCCTCGTCAACATCCAGAACCTCGGCGGCAGTGGCTCCGTCGCTGCAGCCTGGGTGAAGGGCGACAACACGGGATGGATCCAGATGTCGAGGAACTGGGGCGCCAATTGGCAGGCGCTCGCCGGGCTCGTCGGCCAGGGGCTCAGCTTCGCCGTGACCAGCACCGGTGGGCAGTACATTCAGTTCCCGAACGCGGTGCCCTTCTGGTGGCAGTTCGGCATGGCCTTCTCCACCAGCCAGAATTTCGTCTACTAGCCAAAACAACCTCTGATCAAACTGCCTGACCGACGTTTCTTCTAGTGATCCTCATCCAACTGCAGCAGGAAATGGCAAGTGTCCGCGGGCAAGAAGGAAGCCACAGAAACCTTAAGGCCTACTCATTCAATTTATTCAAAACTGTTGATATAAAACATTATGCATTTGTTCTTAATTATTAGCATCTATGATGTACTATATGATTACCATATATGAACTAAATTTTAAGTTCTTATAACTGTACTGTACACTCCCGAATTTGAGTAATGGATACTCCCTCCGTATCGCAATCAGAATACGTTGTGGACAAACTTTTAGTCAAATATTGGGAATATAAGTCACAAATAACTTTTAATTCGTTGAGTTTGGAAAGGTAAAAACCATATGAATAGATTTGTCTTGAAAAATATTTTTATAAATATATAAATATTTATATTTTAATAAATAGTTTTAGAATAATAACAAGTCAAAGTTACATTTGGAGACCGTGTCATTGTCTTAAACGTCTTTTAATTGCGATACGGAGGGAGTACATAACATTATCATCTGGGCCATAGTTCAAGACTTGTAAGAATAGACTTGAATCGCCCAGCTATACTGAAGGCCTATATCAGATTCCTTTAAGTTATTGGATCTATATCTGCCCTGTTCACACCTGAGCTGCATCACAATTAAATGGCTTATATAATACAGAATTATAATATATACCACACAAAAATAATGGTAACAATGCTATATATCAATAGCTTAAAAGTATTGTGATGTATGTGCTAATTGAGCTGCCATACATGACAAAATTACAAGCAAGTCACGATTACTCTAGGACTTGATGCAATCGCAAAATAACATATATAGCATCACACCCCAGTTGGCTTCTTTGAGGAATACTCTCTCTTCATTCTAAATTACTATTCATTATTGATTTTTGCCCATAATATTTGACCATTCATCTTATTTAAAAAATCATGTGTCATTTATTTTTCCAACTTACTTTATAATCAAAATTACTTTAAGCATGACTTATTCGTTTTTATATTTTCACTAGATTTTTTTAATTGGAGAAAATGGTCAAATATTGTTAGTAAAAGTCAATAATAAATATTGATTCAGGATAGAGGGAGTGCCTATCAACGATAGGAAGAGGCCGTTGTCCCACATATATGGATTTTAATGAAAGGTGGACTATGTTATATGTAAGTTATTATAGACCACCACACTAATAGATGTGATTGTGAAGAAGTCAGAAAATATTTCTTCATGCCTTTTCCTAGAGGCATACTGACAACATGAGTTGATGGTAGTTAGGGTGAAAACTATGTTATTCATAATGTCTATGTAAGTTATAGAGCACCACACTAATAGATGTGATTGTGAAGAAGTCAGAAAATATTTCTTCATGCCTTTTCCTAGAGGGATACTAATAACTTGAGGATGATGAGTTATTTAGGAAGTTAAGTGGTTATTTTATATAAATAATAATAATTTGGGTTGGTCAAACAATAATCATTGCAATGTGCAAGTCAATGTTTTGATGTTGCAATGATCATATATGTTGTTGTGATTGATAAGAGGGTCAGGATCCTATACTGCATTCCATCTCAAAAAGCACCTAGAGGCGCAATATACCCAAGTTTGTCACCAATTTTATAACAAAAGGTGCATTTTAGAACTACTTGGCTGCGTTTTCTCCCATGTAGCTTTCTAATAATTTAGCAAGTGCTGAATATAAACCATATGCTTGTGTTTTTCCACTTACCCTCCAAGTGAAATGAAGAAGGGGGATATATATTCTCACACAAGATGTTATATATACTACTAGACAAATGTAATTTACATCTCTTACTAACAACTCTGTGAGAACTGGGAGTCCTATGTTCAAAAGAAGTGAATTCGATTAAAGTTCAGATAAAACACCTTGTGAACCATGTCGAGTTCATGGGCCCCAAGTAGCATGTAGTGTTCAAGTAAAACACAAAAAAAAAATCCCAACTAGCTTGGGTTAGTTACAACTTACAACTGGCATGTTTTAACCGGAAGCTCAGTTCTAAATTAGTGTCTTAAAGAATGAATTAGTAAACCATAATACATACTTCTTCTGTTAATCCATTTCGGCAGAGGGATACATTATATTAATTGTGTTTTCTTTTTTCGTAAGAGGAACTGATATTTAAACAACTACCCAGACTCCTAATGTAGTCAATCGATCTCACTCCAAATGAAAACACATATTTCTATTCAGTTGCTGAGTTTAAATTCTTTCCCAAAACTGGGATTCAACTAATTAGAATGAATTTGTGTTAGTTGATCATCTGTTGGCACTTGAATCTGCTATAACAGATTGAGGTTGCTAACTTAGACTACTAAGAATTTATTTAGATAACTAACAAAAATGCAATTCCTGGCCTGCACCCATAATTAGTTTCAACGCCATACTCTAGAACCCTTGGGTTGGGACTAGGGGAGTCGTTTGGGTGTTCTGATTATAGCTAGCTTCTTACAGTGGGCTTATGGACCAAGTCATTCTCTTAATCCTCAAATTCTCTCTTCTAGGACAACTATTATACATGCTTTTTGTTTTCATTTGACCAGTACCTGAATACAGTGTAATTCAGAGGAGTTGTGCTTAACTGCTTATATAACATATCCACCGTTTGTTGTTGACAAATTCAGCTAAGTTAGTTTTGTCAGATAGAGATGGTGAGTTAGTTAGGGTCCGTTTCTTGATCATTTTGGATGAAGAAAAGAATTTGTGTTGCTGAATCAATCATTGCAATATGCACAGGTCAATGTTTTGATGTTGCATTACTGTCCTTTTATAGTACACTGTACCTAATTAAGTACATCATTAGTCACCCAAAAAGCATACTTTTGGATTCAACAAAACGCGCGCACACACAGGATCAATCATTTTGTGCTTTGTCTATTGTAGCTTTGCAATCATTCATCTTGATTAGCTAATTAGACATGTAAGATCTCATATTCAGATCTGTTCCACTTTTGCCTAGAGAAATCAAGAGGATGAACACTATGGCACAAGATGTTCCATGCTCGTTCATGGGCCCTGTGTTGAAAATTAGATAACTCATAGAAACTTTAGATAAAACACCAAATTAATCATATGTAAAATATGTGTGGATTCCAAACAAAGCTCCACTACTAGTTGAACTTGAACCATTTTTTGTTATAAGTGATGCTTGAGTTCGTTGAAACTGCAGTCCCTCGATAGTTTTTTAAGCTAGTCCCTCAAACATTTCAGACGGCATAATAAAGTGGAAGAAATTTATATGCATGATCCCCAACGTCGAAAATTTCCTGACTAATACAGAGTTTCTTCAACCAACAATTAGTGAACCGTATATTAATCCTTCTCCATTATTATTCCAATTGGGCAGAAGGATAGTTTAGTTGTGTTTTCCATCTAGGGAGCTATTGTTAATCTCACTCTGATTGAAACTATCACACGTTAATGCTGTTCGTTTGCACCACTTCACGCGCATGACAGTGCTTCAACTAATGTGGAAGGAATTTGTGTTAGTTGATGGTTGGTTGCGGCGGGAATATAATATAATAGTCTTTTAACGGTGGTAGCTGCTTACACTATATATCTATATATACTCAGCATGTTTTTGTACATGATAAAAATACAACTCCTCGACCCCGCAACAACCATGATTAGTTCGTTCCCAA
>JAZFNS010020007.1:30122539-30140470 GCA_037127165.1 Alloteropsis angusta | reverse complement strand
GTGATGGTTAAGCCCTCTGAAGCTGAAAAGAACTTAGTTCAGTCCAATGCAACATCAGGTGGTGCGGCTTCAGGTGGAGCAAGAAAGTTGTATGTTGGCAATCTTCACTCTAATATCACCGAGGACCAGTTGAGACAGGTTAGTCATCTTATATGATCTTATTTTACATGCCCCATTAAGCTGTACATGTATCATTCTTTTCTTCGCTATATGGTATTATGGTTTTCCCTAGTGCTTGATGAACAAAAAAGGAGACACTACAATTAGCATTTTTCGCTTAAATTTATCAGGATTTGTTGGTGCTTCCCTTATTAAGGTATATTAAATAACTGCTGGTCCACAGGTAGTTGTGTGAGTTTGAGGGTTTTCACTTGTGTTGTCTGAAATATAATGAATAAAGCTTAGTTTTGTTAATTATTGGGTTTCTCAAGTCTTTATTTAAAATCCTGTTTTAGTTGAGGATGATTTCTATTCTGTTCTAAAAGAAATACTTGTATTTAGTCCTCACTTTGTATTATCTGTCATGATGAATTTCTCTCCAGGTGTTTGAACCATTTGGGCAAGTGGAGCTTGTACAGCTGCCTCTAGACCCAATGACCGGACTTTGCAAAGGTTATGGTTTCATTCAGGTGAGTTCTTCCCCTGAAGTTCTGCCTTGCTTGGTTGTGTCCGTGCCCATTGCTCAACACATTGTTGTACCATGCAGTTTGCACGGCTTGAAGACGCAAAAGCTGCACAGAGCTTGAATGGGCAGCTTGATATCGCTGGCAGAGTTATTAAGGTTAACATTTCATGGCCGTCATAGGGTTTACTGAACACGTTAATACATGGAGACAGCTGTTTATCCATCTAACACCTTTCTGTAATTGCTTTAACCAGGTTTCAGCTGTTACTGATCATGTGGGAGTCCAAGTTAGTGGAGCAACTACTGGAGATTTAGATGATGATGAAGGTGGAGGCTTGGTGAGTAGAGTTAGTTTGGTATTTGGTAACATGTCTGATAGGATTTTAATCTATCAAATATATTAAAAACGTAATCTTCTGAATTTTCTTGGGGTTAATCAGGTACTTATAATTGTTGTGAAAATTCTTTTCGAGACTTCATGCAACCTTCGTCAGCCATTGGGATAGAAACTTTTTGCATCAATCTTTCCATCTAAGTTGTATACCGGAGGAAAGCTGGACTTGTATGCAGTGGAGTCGTGTTTGTGGATCTCAAGCACATTAGTAGTTCAGATTTTTAAATCTGCAATGCTCTACAATTTGCAAGCTACATATTTGTGAAATAGGAAAATAGCTTGGCCTGAACCCATATCGTAGCTGGATTCATTTATACTATGCTCTTTGTATGTTTTTATAACATGTAGATTTAGCAATATGCTGTCAATCACTGTATGTGCTAAATATGTGAATACTTACTTTCACCTTATATCTATTTTTTCCAGCATTCAGACCTTTTTTATAGCTTCTAAAGTTATCTGCTCTTGCCATGCTAGAGGGGAAGGGGTTGGTGTGGTTAACCTGTGAACCTAAGTATATCAGTGTTTGCTGAAGGATTATCTCCATGCATTTGAGACTTGTATTTTTAACATGTGCAGGCATTAAATGCAAGCTCCAGAGCTGCGCTTATGCTCAAATTGGACAGGAGTGGCACTGCAACAAGGTATTTGTTAATTCTTCCCTTACATAATGCAAAGTGCATGACATGCTCAATTTGGCTTGAATTCCTGTCATGCTTCAGTTACCAATTTTGAATAGGACATTTAGTCATCATAAGTAAATACAATTTTGTTCTGTCAATTGTGAAAGCTATAATGAAATCAAGCTAAGGGTGCACTGCCAAACGTTGTTACCTGTCACAGTCCACAATTTTCTGTAATGTGGGGATGGGGTTCCATTGCTGGACTTATTAGATAATTATTAAAATGTTACTCCCTCCGTCTAAGTAATAGTTGACTTTAGCATTGTCCCATGCCAAACTACTCTGACTTTGACCAACTTTTTGGAAAACTATATTAACATCTATAGTGCCAGAATAGATACATTATCGAAACATATTTCATGATGGGTTTAATAAAACTAAATATGCTGTAAATGTTGGTGCTTTTACCTATAAACTTTGTTGAAGTTGAAGAAGTTTGACTTCGGACAAACCTAAAATGAACTATAATTTGGAATGGAAAGAGTAGTTCCCTTCTTTATGGATGCTGATAAAGCATGCTGGTAAGCATCATTTGGTAGCTAAACCTATTTTAGTGAGATCTACGTATTAGCATCGGCACTTTCTCAGTATTTGTCTTTGTTGTACTTTACATAATTACACTCAAACTGTCAAAAGACATAGTAGTTGTTTTTTTCCCTTGACTTTCTTCTTTTTTTGTTATACAGCTTAACTGGAGGTATTGGTGCTGCTGGAGTTGCTATACCAGGACCAGCTGCATCAGTTATTGGGGCTCCAGCAGTTGCTTCTCTTGTGCCACCAGCAATTCCTGCTGTTGGATTAGTTCCTGGGGCACCTGTGCTTCCTGTTACCACTCAATCTGCAACCATGTCTATGCCTACAGAATTCTTATTGCTTAAGAACATGTTTGACCCCACGGTGGAGGTATTTCCACTTCTGCACATGCGTTTATTTCGTTTTAGGGGCATGTGATAAGTTTTTGTTCTTCTGATTCAAAATATAGTAATCAATGGCGATTTTATTACCTGTTTTATTTTGTATAACCATAATTTATACACCCAGTCTGCGTCTTACAATCTTGACTGAAGACATTTTCATTTTTGCAGACAGATCCTGATTTTGATTTGGATATTAGAGATGATGTCCAGGACGAATGTTCCAAGTTTGGTGCAGTGAAGCACATTTTTGTTGACAAGTAAGTCAGCCTTTTCCTTTTGTAATTGTCTTCGTGTCCTTTTTTTCGTGTTGTACTGCAGCTGCAGTCAGCTACTCAGCTTAGACAACTTAATTATATTTTATGGTCTGTCTGTTCCTAATCTGAGCCTGAGGTCTCTCAACGTGTACTAAATTTTGCTATAGTTCTTTTGAATTTTTGATTCATTTTGTGTAGCAGCGTTTTCTCAACTTTCTGTCATCTAACCTGTTGCATATGTTGTTGGAGCAGAAATACTGCAGGTTTTGTGTATCTGCATTTTGATAGTGTGACTGCAGCATCAAAGGCCCAACAAGCACTTCATGGAAGATGGTTTGCGGGCAAGATGATTACGGCAACATTTATGGTAATGTCAATGCCATCGTTGTCAATACCCTTTGTTTGTTCTTTTTCTTATCTTCCTCTTTTCAAAATGCCCCCTTGTTTTCTGCAGTCTGCACAGGAGTATAATGCGAAGTTCCCAAACCTGTGAAGAGCTGGCAAGACCAGCTTAGATTGGTCGGACTAGTAAGTGTTGTATTTGTTGGAGGTTAGACGAACAATTTGGTAACTGTACGGCAGGATGCCTGCGACTCTGGTATCGGTTCCAATGTTTGATGTACTATAGGGCGTCATATGGTGACCAGCCTTTTTTCTTTCCTCTTCCGTTTGGCCTCTGGATGATATCCCTAGAATACAGCAAGCTTGATCGACTGGTGATTTATTTGGTTCGCTGCTGAAAGATATGAATCGAGCCCACTTAGAATATATGGTTGTTCTTTCTTATTTTTTTATACTTGCGGTCTGCAACATTAACCTCTTTAGTTTCCATTCCATTAGGTGGCCACAGCCCACAGGCCCGCAGCTTCCACCGCTGCAGCCGCTCCTGCCTGACCTCGGCCTCAGCCGCCCCACCACCCCACCGTCTCCGTCTCCCCGCGCAACCTCATCACTGCCTGTGGACAATGCGCCGGTTGCCTCGCCTTGCCTCAAACAGTTGGGGTAGCTATGTGCAACTGTCTATGAAAAAGCAATATAACATTAGAACACCCAGTTTTATTATATCCACTGCGAGATGTGTTTTTAGTATCGCATTTCTTTTGATACTATAGATGTAATTGTGTATTAACAGCGTTTGGTTTGCGTTACATTACAGAGGGTAACAGATACCCACTCTTCGTTTGGTTTGGCCCCTACAAACAGCCTGCCTTTTCTACTCACGTAACTCACCTCATTTCAACTGTTGCTGTCGCTGCCGCTGCCACGTCCTGCTTCCGGTCGAACAAGAAGATTGCATTTGACTTTGGAGGAAGAAGAGATCGGATTAATTCTGGAAGGCAATGAGTCTGCAATCAGATCTTGCCTCCATTTTTCGGTATAGAGTTTTTCTTTCGAATTCAGATGTGATCAAAGTTGGACGAGATTAGGTGCAGGCTGTTATGGCGACCATGCGGCCGATCTCCTACCCATCCATGGCGAGACGATCCAGGAATTAATGTATCCTTATGAGCAAGTGGCGGCCAGCCAACGGACAGAGGTGACGAACCAAATAAATCGTGTAGTCCGGCTCAGAAGCCATTACAAAGATGAACCACACAAATCGTGTAATCGCTTACTTTGATTCCATTTAGGTCATTTTTTTATACCATTACCGTTTATGTTACAATGATCGAATACTTGGTCAAACTAGAAAGCCATTTAATTTCGGACAAAACCAGAGTGACAACAATGAGAACATAGGAGTATGAATTAGGGGGTGTTTATTTCCACCTTGATTATATGATCACTTCCTTCATTTCAAATTGTAGTTAACTATTGATGTTTAAAATATAATTTTGACCATTCGTCTTATTCAAATAAAGTAGTGCAAATATACAAAAATGTAGTACTTAAAGTACTTTTGATAATAAAACAAATAACAACGAAATAATTGATATAATGTAATTTTTTTGAATAAGACGAATGGTCAAATGTGCATTAAAAAAAATCAAAAGTGAACTATAATTTGGAACGGAGGGAGTAGTTTATATACCAAAGACGTCATGGCAAAAGGCCATGGACCATAAAAATAATCTTAAATAAGCTGCATATGCAGATTATTTTGGTGATTCTTGGTGACCATTTTACTATGATATCTTTGCTCTATAAGCTAGATTATATAATTATAAACAAAACAAACATAGCATGTAATATAACTCAATGCCTTTTAAGTAAATAACGAGTTTGAATACAAAGGCCAGCGAAGCATCTTTAGGCCCGGTTTGGATATTCAGGCATAAACTTTAGCCTCGTCACATCAGACATTTGATACTGATTAGTGTTAGGAAAATGGGCATGATTTTGGTGATTGTATGACAACAAAACCATTGAGACTAATATATTTGTTAAGTGCATATTTGAAGGTATTTTTAGGTCTCAAGGATGGAATCAAAACCATGGTATCTAAGTCATGGTATTGACGAACCACAAAAATAACCCGCGAAGAAATGAAGTAAAACACAAAGAAGATGGAGCACCGCAACAATCGGTGCATAAGCACTGCAACATACGGTGACCAGAACACTCGACGGGAGATTTGAGCAAGGTATCAGGAAGTTGCGGTCCGAGGAGGAAGCATGTACTGCAACAGTCAGTACTATGACAAGATTTGGAGAAGGCTACTGGAACGACCGGCTATTGCGGTCGTAGCCACAAGTGAGGGACCGCAACAGTCGGTGACTATGAAGAAGTTGCAGACAGCTCTGGTTTGATAGACTATTGCAGTGGTCCAGCAATGACCAGCACCGCAACAGTCGGTGGTCGTCGTGGGTCCCAGTGTCAGTTGCCCAACGGCTGTATGTACCGGGAGCACGGACTATTGCGGTGGTGCATCCATAGGGCACCGCAATAGTTGGTGGTGCGCAGGAACACACCAACGACAAGTTCTTTTGGTCGGGGCTATAAATACGCTTCCACCCGGTTATTTGAGAGGTGTTAAGAGCTTGGGGAAGTAGCTGGGTGATGATGTTCACCATTTCATGTGCTCTATCCACCAAAGTGCTCAATAGAAGATTAGTCAATTAGCAACAAGACTTAGGCTTTGATTAGTGGTAGTTTAGGCTGCTTAGCGCTTCGCTTTAGGCTTTAGTCTAGAGTTTAGTGAAGTTTGCATACATCTTTGCTATCGGTGCTTGCACGCAGAAAGTGTTGTAAATCCAGGGCGTTGCAGTCGTGCGAGACCCTCTGACAAAGCTTTGTGGAGAGGCCACTGGTGGTTGTGCAAGGGAGGAGAGGCCCTTGGCGATTTTCCAAAGCTCTACCATAGTGAAGACGGCAGAGGTCACCGACAAGAGGCCAACCAGAGATCCACTTGTGTTGTGGGAAGTCCCGTTGACTATCATGGAGATCGTCGTCACCGGATCTTTGACCTAAGGAATGGGCATTCCTCAAGAAGGGGCTCCAACGAGGACTAGGGGGGAGTTAGCTAACTTCCTGATACCTCAGGAAAAATCGTCGTGCTAAGAGTTTGTATTCACTACCATTTACACTTCCGCATTTACATTGTGTCATTTACATTTCCTTGAATTACCTTGTGTAGTTGATAGGATTGGAACTTAGGGTGCAAAACTCTTTTAC
Source organism: Alloteropsis angusta (assembly GCA_037127165.1). Taxonomy (NCBI): domain Eukaryota; kingdom Viridiplantae; phylum Streptophyta; class Magnoliopsida; order Poales; family Poaceae; genus Alloteropsis; species Alloteropsis angusta. The sequence continues at coordinate 30,133,982 of JAZFNS010020007.1, read as the reverse complement.
GGTAGAGATAACAACATATACAAAAACCTAGCACACACCTAGATAGCAATTGAAATAGGTTTTTATATGTGTTTGGAGCCTTAGGTTTTAGGACACCTAATTCAACCCCCCTCCTAGGGTGTCAGGGTCCCTTCAATTCGTAATATTAAACGTAAACTAATTACCAAAACTAATTGCACCGATAGAGGCTAAGTCATGAGATAAGTCTATTAAGTTAATTAGTCCATGATTTGACAAAATAGTGTTACAGTAACTATTTGTTTAATGTATTAATTAGACTTAATAGATTTGTCTTGCGAATTAGTCCAGAACTTCTACATTTTTTATCTATGAAATGGAGCCCTTTATTACTTAATCAAAGTCATTACACAGCACATGGCTAATGTCCTCGGGTACTTTATTGAAAGTAAGACAACATCGTCCGGTATGCGGCGCTAGATGAGCTAACTCGTGCGCTACCTTATTTTTCTCCCTACCAATCCATCTAAACGACAAGTTTTGACGTTCCGACTTCGCCTGGTGAACATCCGAGACTAACGGAGCCACCATAGACCTAACCCGTCCATCCTCCTGAAGTTTCCGATCGTGGCGCAGTCCGACTCAAGGATCAAATCTTTCTCCGACCAATGAGCCGCTAATCGTGCTCCCTCAACGCATGCTTGAGCTTCTACTTCTTCCGCGTCCCGACAGCTCCTCACCTTCCTCCAGGCTGACAGTAGAACCTGACCCTCAGCGTCTCGGATGACCACGCCAATAGCAGTTGCGCCCGATACCTGCGAAAAAGCTCCATCTACATTGAGCTTTAGTGCTCCTGATGGTGGGGGTTCCCACTTTGTACGCCGCTTACTCCCAGGGGAAAACTGACACTTTTTCCTCGCGGCACCCACCAGGCTCTTGCCGCGGGATCTAAGCTCGGTTCCTTTTGTCGGATAGACAACAGTGCTCATATGTAACTTTCCAGAAAATCACAGAGCCAGCGATTGAGACCTATTCCCCGACTTGTTGAACGCCATTCCTAACAGACCAGCATCTCCACATTAGCATCAAAAAATTTGCAACAAAATCAGGATTATACGTGTCCAGTATCAGCAAGAGCCACTAGGGGCCCGATATCTTGGTTGGCTGTTTCGCCTATGAGAATAGCAAATTAGTTTTCATTGCAAGTTTCCCTAAAGTCGAACCTTCTGCCATGGTGCCTTACCTCGATCTACAATCTACATCTTGATGCCAAGAAACCAATTTTTCTGCAGGAACTAAGTGATATATAGCTTCTTTGGTGGGTCCTTGGGTCATCTGTGGGGATTTCAACATCATATACAAAGAACGGGCGAACTGATCATAGCTCAGTTGGTAAAGGTGGAACCTGCCCACCAGGTTCAAGTCCTCGACTTGGTACTGATGCTCGTATTTTCCTGAATTTATTCCAGGATTAACCCGACGCTATTCTTTTAGTGGTAGGCGACGTGCCCGTTGACAGCGAGGCGCCAATGGTGACTTCGTCAATCTCGAGAATTTGCCGGCTCAGTCTTTCGGAGGTGCTCATAGGGGTAGGGTTGCGTGCGTGTGTTCATAGGGGCGAGTGTGCGTGCGTGTTTGTGAGCATCTGCGTCTGTACTATGTAATTCGCAAAAACAAATATACAAAGAACTGGACAAGAGTCTAAACTGTAGACCAATGGGTCGATTTCGTTGCTTCATTAATGATGTTGAGATGATCGAGTTCTATCTTCATGGTTGCCTTTTCACCTAGAGCAATGAGCGTCTACGCCCTACTCTTGAGCGGATTGACATGGTTTTCGTGTCGGGCCGACTCTTGGCTTTGACCATGCTCTGCTTCTTCTCCAGATAGACAATACAAACACACCAGTGGAAGCGATTACGCTTCGAGGCCTTCTGGCCAAAATGCTAGGACTTTCTGGAGACGGTCGAACAAGCTTGGATGGCACCTCGGTCTGATGTTGACCCACTTCACATGGTAGATTTCCTACTCTAAGAACTGAAAAGGCTCTTATGAACTGGATCGCCAAGCGTGTGGGTAGCATAAGGACATATACAAATTGCTAAGGAGGTCATTGGTCGCTTTGATACGACTATGGACCATAGGTCGCTATTAATGGATAAGCATGCTCTATGACAGTTACTGAAGCTTAAGAACTTGGGCTTGACCTCGGTGGAGAGGACGATCACTAGGCATCGATTTTCCCTTCTATGGTTGGCGGAGGGAGATGTGGATACCTGCTTCTTCCACTTGCATGCCAACTAGTGTTGACGACTTACATTGCATTGCCTCTCTTAGGATCGATGGTTGTACTCTAGTTTCTAAAGATGACAAGGAGGAGACAACATTCACTTACTTCAACTCCATTCTTTGAAAGGGGCACCTGCAGTCGGCAGCATTGAATTTTGAGGTGTTGGGTCTCACACAAGTCGACCTTTTAGGAACGGGTTCTCCTTTCATTGAGGATGAGACCTGGGGGTTTATCTGGGAGCTTCATTCGGACAACTCGCCAAGTCCAGATGGGCTGATGGGTCGCTTTTTTAGGTTGCTTGGTCGATCTTCAAGGCTTACATTATGAAAGCCTTTGATGCGCTCTTTTGCCTGAAAGGTCGCAGCTTACATCACCTACATGATGCATACTTAATACTAATCTCAAAGAAAGAGGTCACACTGGAGTTGGGGGACTACAGGCCCATCAGTCTCGCGCACAGTTTCGACACACTCTTTGCTAAGGCACTTGCGAATAGGATGGCTCCTAAGCTCAATGCCCTTGTCCACCACAACCAGTGTTCCTTCATCAAGAAATGACATATACATGATGACTTCCAATATGTTAGGGGAGCTGTGAGGCATTTGGCAACGATGGCAAGCCATGTGCTCTTATCAAGCTGGACATTACAAAAGATTTTGACTCAGTTTCCTGGTTGCTTTTGCTCAAGCTATTGAGCTTCTTGGGCTTTTTGCGGACTTGGATGGACTGGATCTCCCTCCTATTGTCTATGGCTAGCACTCGGGTACTCCTCAATTGTTCTCCTAGTCATCACATCTGCCATCACAAGGACCTCACTACCTCAGGCAGGGGGAGCGGCTTGGAGTCGCCAATGATACTTATCCTGATTATGCAATGCCTCAATGACACCCTCTGTTTTGTTGATGGTCGTAGATTGCTTACCCCTTTGGGGGCCGAAGCGCTACCTATCAGGCTTCTTTTTACACGCATGATGTCATCTTTTTAGTCGTTCCGATTGCTCAGGACTTTTAGGTCATCAAAGAAATCGTGTGGGTATTTGAGGAGCTTCAGGGTTGCGAGCCAATTTCAGAAAAGCCAATTCTTCCCAATTCACTGCACGGCAGAGCAGATTGAGTCCATCTGAGCCCTACTACCATACAAAATGTGGAACTTCCCTTATCGCTACCATGGCCTACTGCTCTTCACTACGAGGCTCACTAAGGTAGACTTACAACCTCTGGTCGATAATATCATTATTCTTAATAGAAGCAGTCGCATGACCTTACCTAAGATCATCCACTTTGACTATTATCTACATGTCGATTACGATGAGCCTGTCGTAGCGGATTATTGACTCTTTTGATCGGATTAGGAAGGCATTTTTTTGGAGAGGTACATAGATACTAAATTGTGCGGTCGTTTGGGTCAGAGTGTGCAGCTCACTAGATCCGGGAGGTTTGGGCTTTCTGAATCTGACAATCATGGGATGATTGCTTGAGATGGAATTGGCTCAAAAAATCTGACCCATCATGGTACTAGGATGTTATCTCTTTCAGGACTGACCCTCGTGCTTTTGCGCTGTTTGATGCCTCCATTACTGTCGATGTAGGAAACAAACTACTTACAAGATTCTGGATGAAAAACTGGTTGCATTGGGCTTATGTGGCCTTAATTGCCCTAATCTTTTTTGCAAAAAATTTTTTTGCCCTAATCTGGTCTTGACAATCTCATCGTGGGCAATTAGAAACATATCGGTCGCACATGCTTTGGTCGCCAGGAGATGGGTAATGGAAATCATATGGGTATTTTCTCCTGTGTCTATCCTAAATATCTGGATCTCTAGAGAATTATGGAGGGTCACATCCTTATTCCCGGACAAAGGGATCGCTTCGTCTGGAAGTGGACTCCTGACAACATCGTCACCTCTGCAAGTGCATACAGAGTTTTCTTCCTGGTGCAGTACTACGCCTAGGGTTGTAAGCTATTGTGGAAGACGAAGGCACAAAATAAGTGCAGATTGTTCATATGGTTGACACTGTTTGGTCACCTATACTTATGATAGGCTGCATCAACATGAGCTTAGGGAGGATGATGCTTGTATACTCTGTGCACAAGAGCCGGAGACTATTGACCCTTTCTTATTGGGTGTGTACACAGTCGTGAAACATAGTTCCGGGTCCTTGGGATGGTTAATCTCTCACACCTTGCCCCGTCAAGTGAGTCTTCGCTCGCTGACTAGTGGTCGCTTGTTTTCTCTGTCTCTGTTTAACCTTAAATTAAAGTTGTAAACTTACTATCTCTAAATGAAATATGTGCTAAGCACATTCTTGAAAAAAAAACAAGCGCCCTCGAGAGACCAAGCAGGATAGCTTCAAATCTTATGTTCACCACTGTCACCAAAAGCGGGGGTAAGTCAATTCATTTTTTCCAGCCATTGGATGTGCTTCCTGAGACATGATTTTTTCCTCAGCATGAAAGTATTTACAGCTCCAAACATACATGTAGCTCGTTCCAATTTTTTATTAAAAAAATAAATGTCTGCGGATGAAACAATAGGCGGGAGCCTGCCATGCATGCCACCAAAGAGCAAGTGATTTGGTACAAATATTTTCTAACGTACGACTTCAAATGCACTGACAATATTGTAACTTTTAAATATCTGAATTCTCCAACAAAAACCTATAAAAAGAAGCGTACAATATCCTGGAATACGTACTCTCATCTTAAATACGATGCCGACTATTTCCAGAAGATAGTCTAACCAATTACACTAGACCAAAGATTATTTTCTTCAACAAGATAACTGAAACCTAGGAGTTAAAAGTGAGCCAGGCGTCTGTCTCTGGCACATCATGACGCTCATCAAACTAGCATCAGCAAAGTAAAATTAGACTGCCACTGCCCCTACCGACATAATTTACAGGCATTTTTACATGTAAAGCTAGCTGGGGAACAAACCCAGTATCTCCCGCAACACCACGACCCGTATCAAATCCTAGTGTTCATGCTTGACACGCCCTTTTAGTATCCCTGGAATAGGGGGTGAGTTTGGTAGCCTAACTCCTCTTGTCCTTGCAGGCTGCGGCGATTGATGCCAATAATCGTTCGGCGTACTTGAGCACTCACCTCCATTGGCAACAGGGGCTTGGGTGCCATCAGTTTCTTCTTTGCCAGATAACCCCATTGCTTTCAGTACAAAGGAATCATCCTGCAACTCAAATGGAGTGCTGCATTTTCATAAACACAAGAGTCAGCAAGGGGTAGCACTTGGAGTCTTTCATGCTCAGTTATGAAGACAGATTACTTCAGTTTACTCTAGAATGTACATAGATATTGAAGGTAGCACCCAAATTTTGGAAGTATCCATTGCAGAAATGAGGAAAACACACAAGAGTAAAAGGCTAGTTAAATGTTCTTCACTGAATACTAATTCAAGGAACTGGGTTTTCCATCTGCTGTTAAACTGAACATTAAGATCAAAAAAGAGTGAAAATCATCAGGCTCCCTGTTTAGAACTAAACAGACTGCTTTCAAGTTTCTTTCAGCCAACCTATATCATTCACAAAATAATTATAGAGTTGCATGTACCAATAACAGAAAAATCCATGCAATGGAATAGTTAAATCATCCAAAAAAATACTGTTATAGATCTAACACATTCTTATCAACATACTAATGTTTTCGTCAGGAATCCAAAATCAGGAGATAAATGTCATTAAACTCTAGGTTTATCTGGCTCACAAGGTACATAACATGAAGAACGCAATAGAACTCTTGTTTTACCTATTAAAGTCAAAATGCACCAGCTGCATATCTTCTGAGATCTCCACTTCCACAGTTGCATGAGGACGAGTCTGTTACAGAACAATAGGAGGTATTTGCCACCATGGTCAAGAAAAAGTCGGGGAATATCCATAATGAAGTTGAACAAGGTATAACAAAAGGAATGCAAATGATGAACATAGGTAATGGTGGCAAAGCCACCAGAGTTCACTAAGAATGCTGCAGCATTGCCTCAACGCTGATGGTTTCAGGCCTCATTTGTTTCCAGCAGTGGCATGTTATTACTGCTACTTTCCTTTCTCTTTTTCTTGTGTGTGTGAGAGTTATTTGCTCAATTTTGTTTCATGTATTGATTATTGAACCCTAGTAACTTAAAAATTAGACTTGGTAGCTAAATACCATCTAACCTAAAAAAAGTAACAATTTTATTGATATGTAATGGGTCAGAAGACACCATGTTTTTCTTTTGATATGAGATGGTAGCAAAATTGCTACTACAATAAGAAAAGTGGATGCTGTGAAGAGCTAAACAGGGTACTGGATGGAACTGGAATGCTTCCCATCAAGTACATAGTGCATCTATTTGCATGCTACGATTAAGCTCTAAACTGGCTCAAAGTGTTCTCATTTTGAAACAGTATAATGGAATCTACAGCACCAGCATTCAAACATAATGATGAGTTAGTCTCTAGGCCCGTATCTGAAGAAGATGAAGCGTTCTTTTTACCTGAACTAGTATAAATGGCAAGGCCACTCCACCAGAAGGCGCATCTCCTGACCCATACAGCTGCTCATTTCGTCGTACCAAGTTTTGGAGACTTGCATACTTCATACAAAGAAAAACGCCATAAGATTCTCTGAACATAAGGAAATACAAAAAATAAACGGCATAAACAATCACTTTAACTATGAACTTTCAAATCATTTCACNAAAGCAAAAAAAAGAGCCTTCATGCCAGCCACACTTGAGAAAAAAAGAGAGGAGACTTTTAACGTTGTCCTATTTTTCCTACTCTCAGAAACCAAAAGGAAGTAAAATCATAAAGTCACTGTGGTAAGGGAACTGTTCAAGCCACCTCTCATGCTGAATTGGCGCAATCCACGACCATTTTTGTCAGGACCAACAGCACGTGCCCCTCTCTTTTTCTTCTTGCTGCTTACAAATAGAAAACCAGCTGTGCTCAGAAATATGTTATGAGAATGGAATGAGAAATAAAGAAAACCAGGCATAGTGCAAGACAAAGTTACCAAATATGAAACATTTCAAATTGCAATGTGGTAATGCAAAACAAATTTTAAGTGCTTTAAATATTAACAGTTCTGGATCAATTAATAAGCCAGAATATCCAACAACGGAAAGATATACACATAAAGAAGTCAAAAGGGGATGCAGATTTAGTCACATAAATCAAATGTAGCAAAAACAGAAAAATCATCCAGAAGTAATGTTCTCTGTGCAAATGTGCACATTAGCAGCTACCAGATCTAGATAAAAGGAGTAAAGGACAATTGCAAGAGTTGTCATCTGTTAATGAGAGAATATATTAACCAGATACAAGAGCAATGTGGTTGGAATATGATAAGCGCTAGCTAGATAACAGATGATGATAAGTTGAGAAGCGAATTTGAGACAATTAAGTTTATCAATCATGCTGTGGCACTAACGACAAACAGTCATAACAACTTGCTCAGGCTCAACAGCATCCGCCAAACACACCAGTGACCACTTCCACCAATTCATTAATTCCGACACACCATAACAAGCTAACGACTACACTAAGTAAATCTAGCGCCCTAAGAAATGTAGATTGGCGTGGAACCATTCACACGAGCAGACCCCCTCAGCTCAAACCATCAAAACACCACTGGCTCAGGCCGCACATCACACGATCTCCCGGAGTAAGCAAGTAATTAAGCTGGGGGAGCGGTTAACCAAACTGGAGCGTTAACGATGGAATCAAGGCGGTGGGGGTCACGAACCTCGCGGCTGGCTGCGACGATGGCGCGTCGTCTCCTTGGAGGTCGAGTCCGTTGAGGCGGCGGGCCACGGTGCTCTCGCTGGCCGGCGTGGAGACCGAGGCCGAGGCCGAGGGCGCGGCGCCGCCCTTGTCGGAGGGAGAGCCGCCCCCGGCGCCGTTGGACGCGGAGTGGGCCGGCCCGCCGGAGGGCGCGGCGGCGGAGACCATCGCTGGCGGGGATCGGGCGGAATTGGGGCGGAGGCGGGCTGAGAAACCCTAGCGACCCCGACGAGAAGCGGGAGGGAATGGAGTCTGGAGAGAGAGAGAGAGAGAGAGAGGAGAGAACAACGGGAGAAGGAGAGCGCGGAGAAACGGGCTTGACAAATTTTTACTTCTGTTTTAGATTAGTAGATCGCCTTTGGCCTTTGGGGCCTTGGGGCTTTGTTTTGGGCTCGGAAAAAAAATTCAGAACTCAAAATTTCAGCTCTGAGATTGAACAAACTGGGGATTCTGAACTTCTTTGAACCTTATTTATTAGCAAGTTTTTTTATATGAAAAGGATCGTTTGCACAAGTTCATGTATTTGTAATTATTTGAAGTATGAAGGTTTTATGTGTTTTGTTGATTTTCGCTGTGTTTTTTTTATCATGCATGTGAAATGCTACAACTGCATAAATTGAGCTGAACGGAATAGTTAGTGTCTTGTGTATCATGTCATAATAAAAAATAAGATACAAAATTACAAAACGGACACGGTAAAAATAAAAAACTCTCTAACTAGCACATGGGGAGAGAGAGAAAAAAAAGACCCCTTCGCCCCCACGACGCTCCTCCTTGGGGCGGCCTGAGCCCGGCGCCACCATCGCATCCAGTGTCACCCCCACTCGTCGCGTCTTCTGAGCGGCCACCGAATTCCGCGTTGCCGCAAGGAAGGCGACGGCGGGGCTCTGCCCCTTCTTCCTCTTCGGCTCTTCCTTCCTCCCCCTCTCACTCTCCTAGATCGGGTGTTGGTGGGTTGCGCGGCGGCGACAGTTCGGTCTGCTTGGTTTGTGTGAGAGTGGGTCGGCAATGCCATGGTAGCATGGTTGACAACAACTTCCTTGGACGTGCACCAACGTCGTCGTGGTGGCGTCGTTGGCTTCGACCTTGCAGGGGGCGCTCCAACGACATTTTGGTGATGAGGCTGGAGGCGCGACGCCGGCGTTTCTTGCACCAATGAGTTTGAGATGATGTGGGTGAAAACCTGCCCTTCATTGGAATAGCGTCGGCGACGCTTTCGGCATCGTGTCCTTCCTGAAGGCCATGACGGGCATCTCTCTAAAGATGGGGATGGTGCGGGTCGACCCACCGGATCGGCGAACCAGCCCATGAAAACGATCCTAACGGGCTCCTTTTTGGAACCATGAACTTGGCCTGGATCAGTGGATCGCAATCACTCAAACCTAGGGGTGGAGTTGTCCGACCCAGCTCCTTGCGTGTCCCTTCCGAGCGGCGGCGGCATTCACAGAGACGCCGCCTGCTGCCGCCCCGCCGGCCATCTTTTCGCCGGCGACGCCCCCAACTTCAACGACCGGCCACGTTGTCACGCTTCGGTAGCAACTCTCCGCGGTGCTCTTCCTGTCTATGACTTCCTCGGCCCTGACTCCTTGCTTACTTGCAGCTGTCAACGCCTTCCTCATCCCGTCGTCTCTCTAGCCGGGAAGCGGCGTCGTGCTCATCTAGCAGTCCGCCTCAAGCGTGCATGCCGGCGTGTCCCTCTGCAGGCTCGGGAGCCACGGCGAAGTTGCAACTTGCAAGGGAGGAGATTCCTCTGAACCTGTCTGTTTGCATCTGGTACTGCAGGGGACTCTATGAACCACAGCACGAACTTAGCAATTGGATTCAGAAGAACTTGCAATTGGATTCAGGCGCCATGAAAGAAAAGCTTGGCTGAATGCAATGGGCTCCGCACACGCCAGTAGCTGAAGCATGTGCAGACGCTGGCCGATGGGCGACAACACAGAACAAGCAGAAAATGGTTCGCTCCATGGGATCCATTGGTTCACTGGTCTGAAAAAGGGGTCGATCCAAATATCGGCTTTCCCGCTATGACTGGGTGAAAATCCTTTCCACCTTGGGCTAGCATCGAAGACGTCCTTGGCGTCGTGACCTTCCTGAAGACGTTGTTAGTGGATGTCGGCGGCATTCTGTTGTGAGGGCTTCTTCTCTTCTGTAATGAGAGGGTTTGAGTTGGTGCTAGTAGTTGCGTGATTGCTCACGTCGACATGCCAATCTGACTAGGCAGAGTCAATGGAGCCTCGTGTTGATGTTCCAATCCGACCACACTGCCAAAGTTGCTTGAGTTGAGTTGAGTGGTGCGTGTCTGATGTCCCAATCTAGCCCAACATTTTTTCTTCCTAGTTGCGGTCTACGTTTGTTTGGGGTCTTTTATTACTCCCTTAGTTTTACGGTCGATGGGCCGAAGTTGTGAGGATGATACTCTTACCTCCCTAGTTGTACGGTTTACAGACCAAAGTTGTTTGGTTTTCGGACTGGGTTTCTCTTATAAAGTTATAAACTGGGTTATTTCTTTTTTCTAATAAAAAATTGCGGTAGCAATGAAAATATGACTACGGAACTATCAAATATATAGCAAGTTGTGCCAAAAAAACAAGGGAAAAGTTCAATCTATACTCTTAAACTAGCATGATAGTCCAATTTTCTACCGTAAACTATAAAAATAGACATTGAGGGACATACAACTATTGAAACTAGACACATTTCTCCATTTGGTTGTAGTTTCAAAAATGGCTTTCTAATTTTTGAAAATATAATTTATTTAAAATCCAAAAATATGAAAATATACCATTTTTTCAAAAATGAAACATACATTTTGATGCTCTATTTTGAGTTATTTATATCTTATTTGTTGATGTTCCTAGTGTTTATTGCTTGTAGTCACACATATTATTTAATTTAATTATCATTTTTCACTATATCACACCCATAGATCGACCAAGAGGATCTAGTGATGAGAACACATAAGTTTAGGATGCTGACACTGACAACTTCAGCACATATACATCCTATTCAGGTTCAAACATTACACAACTGACTAATCGCGCAAAACAACAATTTAAATAACAACAAGTATGACTACAAGTAATAAAATATTAGAAATATGCATGAATAATTTTAAATAACTACAAATAGAGTCCCAAAAGTTCTTTTAGAAAAATTGTTTTCGGCTTCAATTTCTGATTTAAAATAAATTAGTTATGATTTTTAAAATTAACAGATTTTTTTAATTTCAAAAAATAGAAAAACCATATTTATAACCAACCAAGGACCAAATAATGTGCCCGGTTTCGGATGGCTTTTCGTGTCTTTATTTTTGGGTGTATTAATCAGACTTTTTTCTAAAATATAAAACATAACAAGTCACTTTGGATGTAAATTGGACTTTTTTCTAAATATAATAACAAGTTTTGGGTTA
>JAZFNS010020007.1:29516975-29527735 GCA_037127165.1 Alloteropsis angusta | reverse complement strand
ACCGTTTAAACGCTAAACGAAGGGTGACCGACTGTTTACCGTTTAGCGTTTAGGATAACACTGATTGTATCATGCCTTAATAGTCATAAATTTGATTTGAGACTACTCTCTTACCAGTAACTGGGCTGTGGCTGCTTAAGGACTCAAAGTTTATCATTTGGTCGTAACTAACTTTCTTGTTTTGATTTGTTTTTGTTTCTAGAGAGTTCACATGGTCAATCTCTCTCTAAAAAAAAGGCTTCAGTTTTCACAGTTCTGCAGAGCAAAAGAATAAATAAATAAATGAAATCCTGTTTGAATTGTGATCAGATGCTGACATGAAACCAAAGTGTTTCACCTAAATGACCTTTGATAAACAAATTGTGCCAATATCAGAACAGATAAAAGAGGTCTCTTCCACAGAGAAGGAACTGATGAACTTGTCGAAGGGGGGAATATTCAAAATGTTTTCGATATATTTCGTAGCATACCTTCCAGAGAACTTGATAAAAGGGGATAACTATCGACAAACAGCATGATGCCCAAGTTCTTCAAATCTGAAAGGTACCATATGTCTAAATAATAGTACTGATTAATCAAACGAACGGAAATTCAGAAATAAAGTATATAAAAAATGGCAGATGTTTTAGAAAAAGTCCCTATTTGCCAACAAAAGCTATGATTAGTGCACTTCAAGACATGATGCCCCATACATAAATCAGTAAAAAATTCTAAATTTTAACACATTTCAGCAGACCCATTTAAGTACTTAAAGCAATCACCCAATTGTATATATCACGATCATGTTAAGAATACATTAAGAACATTTTTTTTAAAAAAAGTATATTAACCACTCAAAAGCCCTTCACATGGCCTGCCGAGAAATGCATTAATATTTCCACCTGGCCCAGGCATGTAAGCGCCATGCAACCAAGCTGCCACTGAATGCAACACCCGTGCACCGAGTAGCACAGCTAACAGCATACACCCACTGGTCTGGCTGCAAATCGTTCAACAACTGCAAAGAACAAGGAACTTCAGGTTACTACAATACTTCCAAGAGTAAAATTCCCAAATCTGACAGATAAGGTCACATGAACCTGATCGCTTTCCTCTGTGCCTTGCCATGCTGAAACAACAATTTGGAGGATTTAGCAGTGAGATAAGGTCACATGAACAAAGCTTTCAACTATTATGGATACAGATTAGGAGTGGCCAATCTGTCGAATTACATCTCCATGACAAATTGAAAATTCCACGTACGCTGACCTAGCCTTTAAAACCAAAATTCTAATCAATTTAAAAACAAAGAAACAAAACATTATCCTCCTAAATCCTAGTCTATCCACTAAAAATTGTGGTCTGTAACCAATCGAAAATTAAGTTAACAATCAGTATGACCACCGAGCATCACAACAACCACTACCACCCACAGTTATGAGTGTATATAAGAAATTAAATATGTTTGTGCTTGTGATGATAATCATGTATGGTTTGCGCAACCTAATTGGAATTACTGCAGATAAATAAAGTAGTTTAGAGTTCTTCTCAGTTTTAGCTATTTTGATGAGATAGAATTCAAAACGGGGCTGTCTTCTCTTACCCCCTGCAGGTTGAGTTTTTTTTTAAAAAAAATGTCTTGTGCATTGTAACATTGGGTGCACGGTGATGCATTAGCAGCAGCAGTTGAGTGTTAGCCTCAGGAAGAATACAGAAATAAGGCCTGGTAGTTGTGTTTTAATGCTTGTGGCAAAAAAAAAATGCACTGCTAACAACAGTGAGCATAAGAAAGGCACAAGAAAAAAGTACATGATGTGCTACCAGAGAAAAGATACAGTACTAGATGGCTGTAATTGGTGATTTTCTCTTACTGCTCTTATTCCTGTGTGTTCTAGTCTTCTAGATAGTGACCCTGTTTGTGGGTTCACACCAACGGAATATACGTGAGCACTCAATAGCTCAAAATTTAAGATACTATATACCTCTTCATCACCAGCAGGAATAAGCTGCCCAGTATGAATTTGTTTCCTTGTAACGATCTGCAAGGTGACTATCAGGGTTCAGACAAATTGATGGTGCATTTTGCCTGAACTTTAGTGCGTCAAGGGACTAAAAGATCAGATTGCAAGATAATACTTCAACAGTGCACGGGCATGCTAGCAAGGTACAGAATCAAAACTAATTGCAGAATTCCATCAATGAAGATTGCCTGAATGGAAATCATGCTAGCAAGGTACAGAATCAAACCTACTTGCAGACTTGCATTACTGAAGATTGCCTGAATTGAAATCATTTGCCATGATCAGGACACGAGAAAACAATAACATAGATGTCAGTTTCACAAAGAAACAGCGAATTAGCAGATAAACTATAATCATTAGTGCATTATACCAGATTAAATCCAAACATCACCAATCTATCTCCACGGCGGGTTTGGGGGTTCGGAGCATGGGGGATGACGGTGACGGGCACGGGCACGGGGTCGCCATCTCGTGCTCTCTCTCGCCGCGAAGGAATCTGCACGTGTTGGGGGTTATGCTGTTCTGTTGGATGGGGATGGATGGACTCGCCTTGATTCGAGTGGTTGCTGCCTCGCGGCGGCGGCACTGGGAAGGAGACGCGAGGTGGGAGGCGACGGCCGCGGAACGGCGGCCATTCGACCTGGGGCGAAACGCGCGGAACAACGGACGACTGGACGAGTGATGGGAGAGCCGGCACCGGGCGCGATAGCAATCCATAAACGCGCCACGTACATTCGTTAGACAGCTACTTTGAGTCCATATCAGAAAAAAGAGTAGTATGTTGTTGTCTACTATTTCATCTACTACTCTGGCTCATGCTCTTATGTAAAACAACATCACTCAGAGAAGACATTAAATATTATACAGACAACAATTTATCTAAACTGCAGTAAAATTGTCTATTTAGCTGTCTGTATATATTAAATACAGCAACTGTATAAACTGTTGCACATGTCTTAATGTGATTGGGCCTGATGTTAAAACATGATGTGACTCTCCATGTAACAACTGTAATCTTAATCCTACCGACTCAGCATTAATTTTTTTCTAAAACTCTCTTGTACTGCCACGTCACCCCTTATAGGAGTATATATGAACCGTTCAATCTTATTTTCACCGTCTAATATACATGCGTACATTCTTCGTTGATCCTGTAGTTCAACAGGCGATGCTCACCATGTTTGAAACTGCTCAATCGATGCATTCACCACCCGCCCCCTCCCCTGCCCCACGAATCCAATTGGTTGCTGCGTGGCCTCTCGCCTCCGCAAACTGTTAATCGTAATGCAAGTCTATGTACCTGCAGTAATTCCAATTATGCTGTTCTTGAGCCCCAATATTTTGTCTACAATCTATCCCATGCACATGCCTTTGTTTGTTCGTAACACCTGATTTTTTCATGGTTCGACATCTAAACTTTGGGAGAAGGATCATTCTGCAGATTATACCTTTATACCATACTTTAAAAGGATTAGTCGTTCCAATCATTCTGTGGATTATCTTCATTCATGCTATGAATAATTAGTCAATCCAATCCAATTATTCTAAAGATTAATTGGATTGGATTGACCAGATTTCTTTTATACCATACTTCAAAGGAAATCCATGCGGCTCGTGGAGAGAGCGGGTGCGGGGCTCCTTTCCTCTTCCTCTGATGTATCTGTACGGGTGCGGCCGTCGAATGCGACTGGGGAAGCTTGCTTGGTGCGGGCGATGCGACTGGGGAAGCTTGCCGGTGCGGGCGGTGTTTTTCGCGGCAGTGGAGTCAGAGGAGCACGGATCCGACACAATGCCGGCCGGATCTGGTGACCTTACACCATGATGGCGGTGTCGGCTGGCGTTGTGGACGGCAAGCCGGCGACGTGATCCGCGTGACGGCTGCGTGCGGCGATGGTGTGCGTCACGGTGGGGCCTCGACCGGTATTAATGGTGCCCAACGACGCGGGGAGGCGGCCCGGTGGCACGACGTGCAATATTGGCTGCGATCGTGCGAAGGATCACCGGCAACACCATGGTGGTGGGCTGGTGACATCGTCCATCTCTTTTCACCGCGATAACGATGTGGGCGAAAACCCATCCCTCCTTGGGGCGGCGTCGATGGCGCCATTGGCGTCATTTCCTTCCTGAAGGCGATGTCGAGATCTCTGGCGTGAACCATGGCTCCTGTCTAAGGCCGGCGACATGGGCGTCGGTCTTCCCTGTTGAATGATAGCAGTGAAAACCTAACCCATTTTAGGTTGTCACTATGTCCAACAGATGTCTTTCGAGGTTACTTCGATGTTTAGATAGCAGTCGATTCATGGTCCATGAGGTAGCGGCCAGTGGAGGCCGGATTTGCTCTTGTTTGGCAAATTAAGACGGAGGTGACCAGATTCTTGGATGCCGATCCATTGGATAAGACCGCCGAGGAGCGACGACAAGATTTGTATGTCTCATTCCCTACTCAGTGATGACCGGAGATAGGTAATTGGCGTTCATGATGGCTACAAGTGATCTCAATAGGATTTGGACTAGACGGCCATTAGTACTGATATTCATATACTAGAGTTTTTTAAGATATTTTCTTAGATATGTGTAATAAAAGGTTATGTGCAGCCATGCAGAGGCCGGAACGTTGTGTGCGTTACTGCCGAGGCCGGAATGTAATTTCATTTTCTAAAAAAAATAATGAGTAAACAAATTTTTAGATCAATAAATTTTATATTCTTCGACCATCGATTCTATCATTATTTCTAAAAGCTATTATCCTTTCCTCATTTTGAAGAAAACTAAATTGACATACTTATATATATTATTTCAAGTTAATTATTCATGATATTGAACTATAAATTAATTTGCATCCTTTGTTTATCAGAATTTTCTTCAAATATCCGTAGCAACACGCGGGAAAATCAACTAGTTTAGATTAAGCATGTCATTACAAGCACCGTTATGCCACTAAGTTAAGGGCTAAGAGCATACGCGGCAGTCGGTTCCTCATTCTACCTATTATATTGGGAGAGTTATTTGGAAAAATGTGCTCCAGCAGATCCCTTTGTATCTTTGCTTTTTCCAATAATTATTGAGATAAACCAATAATCCATTCCAGCTCTCTCTAAATAAAGATGGAGTTGTGACTCTCCCAATACAGTAGTTGTATTGGTACAAGATTATTGGGAATGCAAAAACAACTCTCCTCGTAATCATGAAAGAGGCATTAGAACATCCTCATTAGCTGATTATTGGGAAATATTTATGGGGTGACTTAGAGATGCTCTAAGCCTCACCCAATTGTTGCATGGCGGACAACTCACTCACAATATGCTGACGGCCCGCCTACCACGGGGATATTTAATTTTTTGTCATCCTTCCAAATGGCCAACATTCAAAAGCCACTTTTACGATTGACCTAACATATTTGCCACTGGAGACAGAAGATTTCTTACAGAATTGCCAAAATCGCCTACGTGGCGAGACACGTAGGACAGCCAGCGTGGNAAGGGCACGTGAAATGACACATTTACCCTCGCCTATCCACTACCTACGCTTCCGTCACTCTATGACAGTCGGGCCCACTTGTCATCTCTAACCTCTCTCCACTCTCTCTTCTCTAACTCATCTTCCACCTCCACCGCCACCCCCGACCCCTCCCCGCTGCCCCCGAACCCCAGCACAAGGAGCCCCTTCTACGGAGAGAGCTGGCGGAACCCCGCCGCCGCCAACCCGCCCTCCTCGCTCCTCTCCACCGGTGACCCTGCGCGTCGCGGGCACCAGGACGCGGTCGTACAACACGATGCAGCCGACGATGCTGACGCCGAGCAAGCACTGCAGCGCCGCGGCGGGAACCTGGAACGACGGCACGACCCGCCGGTCCAGCGTCGCCGCCTGCTTGGTGAAGAGCGTGGGCGGCTGCGCGAACACCACGCCGTAGAGCAGGCACATCGCCCATATAGGGAACAGCCATGGAGGAGTGCGACGCGGGGAGACGATTGCCGATGGGACGAAGGACGAAAGAAGACGGACGACGCAACTGCCGCTGCACCCCAACGCCAGTAGCCTCATCGGGGACCCATCACCCCATGTCGTGTCCTGCTCGCTGATGTGCCACGACGGCTGCAGCGGCGGCGGCGTGGGCGGCGCCTTCGATTCGTCAGCGGCTGTCGTCCGTCATCGTGTAAAGCCCGAACAGGGGTTGCACTGGGAGCTCGGGGCGGCGGTGCAAGCAGGATGTCGGGGACAGGGGCGGCGATGGGATCGCGGGGCGACGGAGCACGCAGGACAACGGGGGCGAGGGCAGGTGCGACGATGGGAGACGCGAGTGGACCGAGGGGAACGGCATACGAGACCCAGTGGTCCGCCATGGAGGAGTGCGTGCCCAGGCCGGAGGTCGACTGGTACCCATCTTCCATGTCGACGCGGAGGGCGCGCAGAGTGGCCGCGCCGTGGCGGAGGTTGCGGGCGAGGAGGGCGTTGCTGACGGCGCAGGAAAAGGGCGGAGGCGCGTTGGCGTTGCGGTCCGGCGACGTGCCGTAGCCCGAGCTCGTACAACGGTTGCCGAGGGAAGATGAATGAGATATGAGAGGAGAGAGGTTAGAGATGACATGTGGGCCCCGGTTATCATAGGGAGAGGGAAGTGTAGACAGTGGATTGGCGAGGGTAGATGGGTCATTTTGCATGGTCTGTCCACCCTGGCTGCTCGACGTAGCCTGCCACGTCAGCGATTTTGGCAATTCTGTAAGAAATCTTCTCTCTCCGATGGCAAATATGTTAGGTCAACCGTAANCCATTTGGAAGGATGGCAAAAAATTAGATATCCCCCTACCACCTCAGCCCATCTAGCATGACCACGGTCAACATCATGTCACGTTACACGCGAACGGTCCGCGCCCCACAGACGGACAGTCTGTCACTGCCACCCCAATGCATGGTAGGCACAGACGGTCCTCCCGATCCCGTCGGACGGTCCGCCGTTCATAAGCTGCCACACCTCGAGCCTTTACAGTTTTCAATGTTATGCGGCCCTTTGGAACTATGATGCTCTGCTCGTTATAGCGAGACAGTCCGCAGGGGTCATTCTGGACTCCAAAATACAAGTAAGACAAGTTTTAATGAAGACTGATTTTTGCGGACAATACGCCCCTAGATCATGGACCATCCAGAATCGACTCTTTTTCATCCCAATGGTCCATGCTTGAACCCTAGACAGTCCAGAGAAAGGTCACCTCTTATGGCCAGACAGTCCGCCCCTAGCTACAAACGGTCCGCCCCATCTCGTCTAGACCCCTTTCTTAGACTTGCTTCACCTACACTTAGGCTATGCCCCCAACTTCTTTGCACCTACTTTACATAAGGTTTATGTAAGGTTTATCATCACATTTCATGCATCATTGCAATCATTGATGGCATATTTATGTACCAAACATCATTGCATCTGCATAGAAGAACGAGACACCGGAGATTGAGGAGCTGGAGCCTGAGCCTGAGTCCTTGTCCGACGACATCCCCACTGCCCTCAAGGCAAGCACCTTACTAAGCATCTCCCTCCCCATTTTGGATCAATTGTATATATGAGTCTTGATTGTGCATGAGTTATGGTTATGTATTACATTTGGGTGTAACCTAATTGTTGCACGATCAACCTTGGTTAAGATAAATCATTCTTAGTTGAGTATGCTTGGTTGATGTCATGTTTAATTGCTTATTCATGCTTACTTACGATAGAAGTCAATAGGTGGTAAGGTGAAACTGCCTGCGAGCTATAGGATGCTTGTTAATCCTCACATTGAATAGTTGTGAATGACTAAAAGATGAGCAAACTGACTTCAGCAAGTGTGGAGACTTACTTGAGCCAATTAAGGATTATGAATGTCGAAGGCCATTTGAGCACTTTTTTTTAATAAACCACATGCTTAAAATGGGATTGTAAGCCAAGTAGTATAAGTTGCCCAGATCGCCTGTCTGGCATGTTAGGAACGTGATAATATATATAGCTACTGGATTCTAGGACATATATCCATTATCAGGCGCGGGTATGGGCAGTTAGCATTTTTATTAGTTGAACATCTTTATTAAGCAAGCACCTATTTATTAGATGTAAGTTTATACCAACCCAAACTTAATTAAGCCAAAAGACCAAAATTCCCAAAAGAGACCAAGAACCACAATTTGTTTCATCTTTATGTTCAATTATCATGTGTGGGTACAAGCTGCTCTTAACCACGAGCACGACTGTTGTAACAGTTTACACTTTGCAGAGGTTGTACACTTTACTCATAGCTCATTTTCCCCTTGTCATCCGAATTTGCAAGGCCCTTAAAAACTTTCTTTGGTGAGTGATGAGAGTTCACTACGAAGCCTTTACAAAGACACTGGGAGTAAAATAGCAGCATGCTAGAGGTTCAGCAACGGTGAATGTACCATAACATGCTACTCCTCAGGGCAATGACCCCTCACCGGCCTCCTATTGCCCTTTCGGTAAGGCTAACTAGCTACCTCATGTCTAATTAATTAGCTAAGACCAAAGCCATATGGCAGTATGGTTGCACTTGTTTTCTTGGGTGGTTCTCTATGTTCCAATTAACATTATTATCTTGTATTAAAACCATTTCACAAAAACAATAATAAAATGATGACTATCATGAAAGAGTATAATAACCAACCCAAGTTATAGAGCAACTAAGCATTACTACCAGCAAGGAATTTAGGTGGTTCAAGGTTCATGATTATAAGACTAGTGATCCTTAGTAGGTATTCCTGTTAATATTAATGCATAAATAACAGAATTATAAAAGGTGACATGCATGGTTATTAGGACAATGAAAGACATGAGAATGGAGGCCACTTGCCTTCTTAAGCAAACTCTTCAAACTCCTCTTCAAACTGGGGTCTTTCACTCCCCGAACTGATTGGCCTCTACGATCACACATAAGGCATACAACAAAATAATTAAAAATGGTACAACAAACAGTACCAAATGCATAAAACAAACAACTAATTCTATAGAGCATGCAGAGGCGATCGTGTGAACGTGAAATCGCGCAAAACAGATTTAAAACGGCGAAGTTACACTAGTTTCGAGGTTCTAGGGACTAACATGCAATTAAATCTATAGTCTGTGAACTATTTTGAATAAAATATAGATCATAAACATAAATACATAAATAAACACGAGGTCAACCATGCAAATTCACCAGAGAGGATGGCAGGTTCGATTATCAGAGAACTCAGGGGCCTAAAAACAAGTTGTAGGGGCATATGTATGAATATTTGATATAGTGACTGTACTGCGGGTTGACAAAAGATAAACTCAGGGGCTCTTTAAGAACTGTGGCAAGGCTGACCGGTAACTAAAATAGTTGACGGGCTCAGGGAATTAGATCCGGCCGTTGATCGCAGAATGACGGTGACCAGATGGGAGCGGCTGCCGGCACAGGCGCCCGCAGCGGCGCCGCCGCGAACCTTGCCGGAGGTTCGCCGGTGCAATGCAACAGGGAGCTACGGTGCACGACTCAAGGCGCAAAAGAGACAGAGAGCTTCGGTGTTGCTTGGCGACAGAAAGGAACGACGGCGCAGGAAGGTCTCCGGCGACGAATCGAAGCACCTAGCACCGGGGAAACGATCCTAGGGACTTGAACCAGAGAAAAGAGTGAACAAAGGGTCCGATGAGGCACGGAAAGGTGAGGAACAGGGGTGGCAACGGTTTTACATCGGCGATGGCGGAGAGCTCCGAGAACCGGCAAATGGGCACGCATGAGGATTGCAGGCAACGCCGCAACGGTGAGTGAAAGAGAGGGCAAGGTGTTTTGGGCGAAGCTTCATAGGGTGGCCAAAGGGAGTGGATTGAAGAGAGGGCGAGTGCCGGCCATGAAAGCCATGTCGGCTATGGGCGTTGCAGCTGCGAGGAGCGAGAGGGTGAGGGAGAGAGTGATGGGAGGGAGAGTGGAGCGTCTTGATTGAGCATTTAAGCTAAGTTTAAGAGAGGGGGGAAGAGGGGAGAAAACGGAGTAGTCGGGCGGCGGCAGCGGCATGAAGGCGAGGCTGGCAACGTTGCTGAGGTAGACGAAGATGTCTGGCAGGTGGCGCCAGTGGCGTAGAGAGGGAAAGGAGAGGAGCCGAGCAGGCGCTTGCGGCCGACGGGTGGGCCACGACTGTCAGTGAAAAGAGCGATGCGCCCAGGCTATCCGCGAGCCTAGCGGCAAGATGGGCCAGCGGGGAGACCTGGGCTGGCGTGGGGGTGGGGAAGTCAGCTGGGTCGGCAGGGTTTGACGGGCCGAAACAGGCCGGTGGCGCGGGTTTGGCACAAAATGAAATGGGCAGGTTAAGGAGAGGGAGAAGAAGGAAAGTTTGAACATTATAATTAGAGTTTGATTTGAATATACGAGAGAGATTTTGAGTAGATTTTGAATTGGTAGAATATTAAGGATAGATTGAGAGTCAAATAAAAGTCAACCAAAAACCTTATATGCTAATCCCTCCGTTCCAAAATGTAAGTCACCCCAAGATTCTTGGAAAGTCAAATCATCTTAAGTTTGACCAAGTTGTATACTAAAGTATAAACATTTATCATATCAAATAAATATAATTAGATTCTTGGTAACTTATATTTTCATAATAAATTTGTTTGATGCAAAAAAAAATTATTGGGGATTTTTACTTTCGAGGAAAACGCCTTCGAAATATCAAAGTGCACAATCGTCTTCGGGGCTTAACTAACTTCGATCTAACTTGGACAAGAATCAGTTATAATTTTGGCAGGAGCAATCGTCTTCGAGGAACACCTTC
>JAZFNS010020007.1:28463764-28474762 GCA_037127165.1 Alloteropsis angusta | reverse complement strand
TGCCCGTAGAGAGTCATTTTTTTGTCCACTAACGCAACAAGGCTTTATATGCACTTAAGCAGCTGATGTTGGATCATGTGAAAGTGCACAACATGCATATAGTTTAGAAGCAAAGCAACATTAACTGAATTGATTATGCTTGTTTTACCAAGACTTGATGAAACTACAAGATAGTATTGTGCAAATTGCTCAATTCACTCCTGGAGACTTGACATCTTGTAGCGGAAGGAAAACCACTGTGCATGCAGAAAATAAGAAGAGCAAAAAGCATGGTGTAAAAAATTTAGCGCCAGCATTAGAGATTTTTTGCTGTTGTCCATGTTCTGCATTTGTATTGACAAATGTAAAAATTGTAATTGATTTGCTTCTATATTCTTTGTTTGCAGGAAAAGCTCGCCATTGAACAACTAATAGACAGAAATGTTCCTGATAGTGAGCCAGTGAAGCCACCTGCTTTAGATGACACCCCTTTTACATTTGTTGAAGACCTGAAAAGCTTGGAGGTGCTAGCCACAAAGCTGAAGAGTGCAACTGAATTTGCTGTAAGTGTGCATAATTCTTGTTTATGCCACAAATACATCAGTGGCTGTGACAACTATATGGTAGTTTACTTAGACATAATTGTAAGCATGTTTAAGTTCAAACTGTCTACTATGAGTATTCATGAACTGTTTGGATGGATGCAACATGTGAGTTATGTTGAATATGTCCATTGTATCAGCCATCAAATTCAAACTATTTTCGTTAGGCACTGGGCCTTTGTGGTGAATATGGTGGATCATATTATAATGATGTCAATTGCTGCCAATTCAGGGATTAGTTTTTTAATATGCACGAAGTGGTTAACTTTCTGTTATCTTTCTTTGCATGCTAGATTCTACTCTCATCGTTCCAAATTGTAGTTCACTTTAGCTTTGTCCTAAGTCAAGCTTCAAAACATTGACCAAGTTTATAGAAAAACATATCAACATCTACAACTAACTAGTTTCTTTGAATCGACTATGGAATATTTGTTGATAGTGCACTTATTTGGTACTGTAGATGTATTATATTTTTTCAATAAACTTGGTCAAACTCGGACAAGTTTGATTTAGGACAAAACTAAAGTGAACTATAATTTTGAATGGAACTTTCTTAGCACCATACTTTGGATGGAACTTCCTAGAAGCGATTTCTCCTCTATGCTGCATTGTTGTAAAATTTGTTTCTTTGGGCTATTGTTCGTTGCTTGTTAACATTTTGACCCTTTTATCCTACCATTTCAGGTTGATTTGGAACACAACCATTATAGGTCATTTCAGGGTCTGACATGCTTGATGCAGATTTCAACAAGAACAGAGGACTTTATTGTGGATACTCTTAAGCTTCGCAGATATCTTGGCGACTACTTAAGGGAATTTTTCAGAGATCCAACCAAGCGAAAGGTACAAGACACTCTTTCTGTACCTTCGTATTCTATAATATTTATGGAATTGTAGTTTCTCATTGCTCTTATGACAAATAGGTACTGCATGGCGCAGGTCGTGATATAGTATGGCTTCAACGAGACTTTGGCATATATGTGTGCAACCTTTTCGACACAGGCCAGGTATGGTGCCCATAGCATGATTTTCTGCATGGTTTGTACATCCTGCTTCTTTTCCTTTACTCCACATTTTTCGTTGGACTTAGTATGTTAACCGAAGCTTGATTCCCCCCCTTCAACTTAAAACAGGCTTCAAAGGTCTTACAGATGGACCGCAACAGCCTGGAGCATCTTTTGCACCACTTCTGTGGAGTGACTGCAAATAAAGAGTGCGTCATTTTGTTTACCTCCTTAGTGCTTCTAGTTCGCAGGTACCATGTCATGGAAGCTGTAAATTATGACTAAGACCTACATTTTCTTGCAGGTACCAGGCTGCAGATTGGAGGTTGAGGCCCCTTCCTGATGAAATGATCAAGTACTGTCCCTAGTCATCATGTTTGATTATGATATTTCTTCTTATTTTCTGACCCCACACCAGAGAATAATTTCCAGTAAGTGTATCTGATAGAGGTTTCTGTGTGTAGATATGCTAGAGAAGATACACACTATCTGCTATATATATATGACCTGATGAAATTAAGACTAGTGAAGGAGTCATCGGGTGACAGTGATCTTCTTTTGGAGGTAAATCTTTTCATTCAATTTAACTCGACCGCACTATTCAGTGTTCTCTTCGCCTGGTGTTCTCCCCTAGAATAATGTAGCATGCAGCTCGGCAATCAATTGCCGATATTAGCAGGGTGAACAACTACTGAACATTTATATTTCTACTCTTATGTAAATTTTACTGTTTATTAATCTGAGACAAGTGTAGTAGACTCTCCATTGAGGGTGTTTTAAGTTAAGATTCATGTCTTATTTACCTGAGTTGTTGCAATCCAGGTACTTGGACATGTTTTTAAATCATTTTAACTGATTTGGAAAACTGCAGCACATGCATATTCTCTTGTTCCACTCCTATCGCTTGCAACATACTAGCAAGAGCAACTAAACTGATGTTTCTGTCATCACTGCAGGTTTGCAAGCGCAGCAACGAACTTTGCTTGCAACTATATGAGAAGGAGCAGCTGACTGATTCATCGTATCTACATATTCATGGGTTTGTATTATGCTTGCTTTAGTGCAGCTTTGTTCAACAAAAACCTATTGAAGCTTTCCTAATCTCAGTTTGCTCAATTACAGGTTGAAAGAAAATCAGCTGGATGCGAGACAACTGTCAGTTCTTTCTGTAAGTTCATAATTCTTCTTTGAGGGCATTACACTGGCGTTTGACCCTTTGATAAATATTTTGCAGTTAAGATTCCAAATATATGCCGTTTTTTTTTTTGGAAATGAGTACCTAATTGTCCTGGTGGATGATTGCTATTGATAAACCACTCTTTGAGGATATGCCTAATTTTTATAGATCTTAGATATCCTAAATGATCCAAGTTTTCTTTGTTAAAGCAATTCTATTGTTCCTCATCTAATTTCTTTTCTTTTTTCTTGCAGAGTCTATATCGATGGAGAGATGGCATTGCCCGTGATGAGGACGAGAGCACAGGCTATATATTACCCAATAAGAGTCTACTTGAGATAGGTGTATTGCTAATCTCAACTAACATAGATGTATGGCTTTGCATGCCTTGGCTAACTTTATTTCTTTTATTTTTGTATTTAAAGCAAAGGAGATGCCTGTGACAAGTGGGAAATTAAAAAGAATTGTTAGATCAAGAAACCAGTTTCTAGAAAAAAATCTCAACATTGTCGTTAACACTATAAGGGATGCCATATCAGCTTCTGTTGCTTTTGAGAGTATAGCAGAACAATTAAAGAAGGGAAAGCTGGAAGAGGTTTGTTATACTGTTTTTTTTTTAAACTTATACTTCCACTTCATGATGAGATTCTTTCCAGTCTTCTTGACATCAACTGTAGTGAACATATGGTTTTCGGTTTTCTGTAGTTAACAGTGGCAAATGTGAAGAACAGCATTGAAGACACTGAAATGATCCCTGCTGTTGATGGTGATAACAATGAAGAACTTAGTGGTGAACCTGCTGTAGTTTCCACCGGGGTTACAAATGTTGGTACGGCTTCTCCCTTTATTGGAACTGCTACAAGCGAAGCTTCTTTCAGTAATATGCATATAGAGGACTCCAGGCCTGAAATGAAGAACTTGGGGACTTCGTCAGGGTTTACTGGACTGGCAAATAAGGAAGGGTTGAGCAATGGCCAGCAGCAAGTAAGGAAAAACCATTTTACATATGTGCCTGTTGTATTTCTGGCCTTGTCTTTAAACAGTTGCATTGTCCAGGTTGCAAAGGCCACTGTTCAAGTATCGAAGAGGTCAACAGCTTTTGGAGCTCTGTTTGGAAAACCAGCTGCTGGAAGAAGGCCAGATCTTTTCCCAGGGATTTCAAATGATCAGGTAGTTCCTGTGGCATTTTTCTCTATCGAGATTGTAGAACTGCTGAGTAGTTACTATATTGAAGTCTTGTATACAGGGAAGATGCAGTTTCCATGAACCGGTTTGCTGCCTGCTGAGATACTACTTGAGCATTATTCAAAGTGCATTGCTAGAGTTTTGACATTCTTATTATTTCAATCGTTTGATGAGCATGCATCAACACAATCAGTGATACATTGGCTTTATGAACTTTATGTCTTGTCGTGTTCTCATATCAAGTTGGATTTTACTATTAGCTTTTGACATGAATGCTCACAGAGCCAACCTGACTCATGTTGCATGTGTGGTAAATGCAGGGTAAGAGTAAGGTGGACAAGATAACGTCTTCCGTGGTGCTTCCTTTTCATAACTTCTCTGGAGGTGCGAAACCTCCATCAGCCAGCCTTCCAGTGAAAGAACTGGTGCATCCTGAATCAGAAAGCATCCAACATAGTGATCCAGCGTGTCAGATGGAAGATGTGATACAGTTGGACACTGAAACAGATAATCTGCAACCACCAGAAAATCGTAATGACGATGAACATCAGGAACCCAAAGACATGGAAATTTCCAAGGCCCCTTCAGATGTTGGGCCTGAGCAACGGTTCCGGTCACTCAACGAAGAGAGAAATGTTCAGCAGAATCAAAAGACACCTCAAGAACCTGAATTTGGATTCCCAGTGGTGCCTTTTGATTATGCCGAAGCCAGAAAGAATCTTGCGTCTAACGAGCCTAAAGCTCAGAGGAAAAAAGATGATGCAGTTGCCAGGCCCATAAATACGGATTCTGGAGATAAGCAGAGAACTTCAAACAAACCAGTCGATGGAGAGAATGAGGGGAATTTCCAGCATCCACGAAGAAGACAGGCTTTCCCGCCTTCGGGCAATAGAAGTTTTACGTACCACTAGTAGTTGAGATGTATAACTGGCGAATTGTTCTGTTCTGGGTAAAGAGCACGATAAAAAAGGGAACAGATGTATGTCAATTAGTATTTAGACAGGGAATATTCGGTGGGTAGACAGTCTCCTACTCTCCTGGGGTGGCTAACATTAACTTGGTGGCTGACTTTGAGACCAATTCTTAATGCTGAATTTTTATGTTTCGAACATTCGAATTACCAATTATTTAGTAAGAATTACATTAATTATTGAACAATTCTTGTCGTTTTTGTGCTGTGGAATATTTGCTTGGAGTACAAACTATATGGATCCTAAACTCTTTTTCAAACAATACCTGGATTTGGACAAATCTCCAGTTCTTTCATTGTTCCTGATCATGTCTGCCTTTTTTTTAATCTCATATCCACATCTACTGCACTTCTATGTTCTATCCATTGCTGTGTTGCAGAATGAACCAGATAAGTGAATTATAGGATGGAGCGCGGTGTTGCAGAGAATGAACTATATAAAAATCAGTAAATTATGTGCTGAGAATGTGGCTGGCCACTGGCCAGGGTCTCTCTTTGTTGGCTTGCAAGTTGCAACGAGCAACATCCTGGGTCCTCCAAGCCCTGTAAATTCGAACAACTTGTACATGCCGTTGGTTTGCTACGGCCTACAAGTGTACAGACATGTACGACACGTGTTGACGTTGCGACAAGTGTATAGACATGTATGACACGTGTTACGTGTGTGTATTTTTTTTACGAAAAATAAAATTTAAAAATTGGAACTGTGTGCTCGTGTGTACAGGCGCTGCTCTTGTAATCTCGTTGGAGGAAGAAGAGAAACCAAGGGAGTCAACGCCGTACTGGCAGCTTTCCACTTGGGGAGCAGGTCAATGACCTTGCTCTCGACGCTAGCTCGATCTGATTAGGACCTCAACCTCACAATCTCTCGAGTTCTTGATCCGCTTTTATCCCCACTGCGCCCGTTCGCTTCGGCCCTTGGATTGATCTGGGCATGAGAGGCCCCTCCTGGCCGGACTGGCAGTGCCTGGTGCGACGGAAGCCGGCGACGGCGAGCTCCACTGGCCAGGCCGAGGATGCCGACGGACGCGGCGGACAGCGCCTCGCCAAGACGCTCACCATCCCCCACCTCGCCGCGATAGGTATCCGCCCTCATTCTCACCTTACTTCCCATGGCTAGTTAGGACTAGGAGTAGAGTTGCTAATCCAATCACATTTCGTTACATTTTAGCCATCAGTGAAATACTATTCAGTTCCCTTATTTTCCCCTCACATTAACTTTAGAGGATCACAATCTGAGTTCTGTATGTTTAATTTGCCATCTCATTAGTTAGCTGACTGCTGCTGCATTTCTTGCAAAGCTGCTAGCTGCAGTTCAGGTAAACTGACAAAGTGTAGCATAATCACATTGGTATCAAATAGCGATTGCTGAAACAAATCTTAAAGGCTGTTCCTTTCTGAACAACATGAGAATGTGTAATCGCACCATGACATGTGAAATACCTGTTATGAGATATATCACTATCACAAAACTTGGGCCACAGGCACAGCAGAACTAGCAAGAACGCCAGCATGTTTCCAGTGTCCAACACATCCCTGACACAGGTTTCTGGGGTTCAGAGTTTATATGTGAACTTGGTCTCTGCTGTGCGGGTTTCTTTGCCTCCACTGAATCTACTTTCAGTTCCAGGCAGTACGTCAAATGCCAATTTCGATTTCTCACTTCTAATGGTGATTTAGGTGTTGGTTCGACAATTGGTGCTGGCATCTATGTCCTGGTTGGGACTGTGGCTCGTGAACACACAGGACCAGGCCTGACGGTGTCCTTTCTGATAGCTGGTGTCGCTGCAGCCCTTTCAGCGTTGTGCTATGCTGAGCTCTCCTGCCGTTTCCCTTCGGCAGGGAGTGCCTACCACTACTCTTACATCTGCATTGGAGAGAGGTACATGTACAAATGCACATTCACTTTCATCGGTTTCTCTCGTCTTCCTCTCTCTGTTTATGTTTGCCTTTGTGGTGCATGCATCCATTATAAAGTGGAGTTATCGGTTCTTGTGCTCACCTTTCCTTTGTTCTTCATCTTCAAAAATTGTGGGAAACTATGGCCAGTGTTGCTTGGCTGATTGGGTGGGCCTTGATTCTGGAGTACACAATTGGGGGCTCATCGGTGGCACGTGGCATATCGCCAAACTTGGTAATGTTGTCTGTTAAGTTGTCTCTGTGTTTTTAAATAGAAGTTCTCTACATATAAGTTATTTTTTTCATAACCAAGTATTTTTCTTAGGCTCTATTTTTTGGTGGCCAAGACAAGTTGCCCTTCTTTCTTGCACAAATTCATGTCAAAGGGTTTGACACCCCTGTTGATCCTTGTGCTGCTATTCTTGTCTTGATAGTTACGGCATTACTCTGTGTGGGAATTAAGGAGGTACTAGCACCAAACCTGCAACTTGTTTCACAAATTTTATTCTCGTTTATAATTACGAAAAATATTATCCACTTAAATTACTTCGTATTTATAGACTCAATGATGTTGAAAATTATTGTATGCTAAAAAAATAAATTATGGCTACTTCCAATATTTAACTTGCAATTTCAGTCTTAAAGCATGTGTTTTGTCCTGACCAGAGCTCATCTGTGGAAGGCATCATCACCACTGCAAATATCATAGTCATGCTCTTTGTCATTTGTGCTGGCGGATGGTTAGGATTCAGGAATGGCTGGGCCGGTTATAAAGGGACAGAAGGGTAAAGTTAAACCTCCTTCTTCATATAACTGAATTAGCTCATTGACCACCAATTGGATTTTAAAACTTGCTTGGCTGGTACACAGTTACTTCCCCAATGGCGTCAGCGGAGTTCTCTCTGGATCAGCAACCCTCTTCTTTGCATTCATTGGCTTTGACACAGTTGCTAGCACGGCCGAGGAGGTCAGCTTATAATCCTCATGTACATAATTTTATTTGTGTTCCTCTAAATGTCATTACAGTTTTTGTGCAGTGACATGATCGCCTTTGATTTGGTTTGTCAATGTGATTTCCAGGTGAAGAATCCTCAGCGCGATCTTCCACTGGGGATGGGCCTGACCCTGTCCCTCTGCTGCTTCCTCTACATGATGGTCTCTGCTGTTGTGGTTGGTCTGGTTCCGTATCGCACCATTGATCCTGACACCCCTATTTCGTCTGCGTTTGCACAATACGGGATGCGGTGGGCAGAGTAAGTTCCAGGTTCCCTTGCAGCTGAATGCTGAATGATCCGGCTGTGGTGGGGATTATTTCCACCATTTGTCTAGTATATGTCAGCTACTGAGCATCTATACTCCATTGAAATGTAGGTATGTTGTTTCCAGTGGGGCTGTTCTTGCCCTCATCGCATCCTTGATAGGTGGTATTCTCCCCCAGGTATGCGTATGGAAACTGAGAACTCAGAGTTCGATTTATATTTTAGTACTTTCCTGTTTCTATAAGTATGGTATCTGACTTCAGTAAAAAAAACTACTGTCTAGAAACATGTTAGAGTTAAATGTCATATATGGAGTTGAAAAGAACCTTCCAGAAAATCACAAAGTTTCTTTAGAAAAAAATCACTGAGAGGTCAGTAGTATCAGAGGCTACCTTCTCTCGAAGAAAAGCATCAGAGCTGACACCACCTAATTCAGTTACATAGAGAGTGGTATATTGTCAGATAAGGCTACCCACCAATTTTCCCAAACAAACTAACACAAACCGAAATAATCAGTAGGTTTATTCGAGATAGGAATGGATCTGATCATTGCATATTCCATTTAACAAAGATATTTTATCCAATTTTTTCTCGAAATTTTTTTTATCCAAAATTAAACCAGGACTGGTTGATACTTATTGTTTACATGATGCTTTTGGTCAGCCAAGAATTATAATGGCTATGGCTAGAGATGGATTGCTTCCACCATTGTTCTCAACTGTTAATCGACGAACTCAAGTGCCAATCTTGAGCACAATCTTGACTGGGACATTTGCTTCTATCCTGGCTTTTTTCATGGATGTGTCTCAGTTGGCTGGGATGGTAATATGCTAATTATCATGTAAAAATGGTAGCATTGCTAGATGCAGAGATACTCCAGGTGATAATAGTTTATTGATCTGTTTGTTAGGTAAGCGTGGGAACATTATTGGCATTTACTACGGT
Organism: Alloteropsis angusta; assembly: GCA_037127165.1. NCBI lineage: Eukaryota > Viridiplantae > Streptophyta > Magnoliopsida > Poales > Poaceae > Alloteropsis > Alloteropsis angusta. The sequence continues at coordinate 28,465,742 of JAZFNS010020007.1, read as the reverse complement.
TGCCGTTTCTGTTTTAGTAGTAAGATATGCTCCTCCATATGAGATGCCAATGGAAGTGGCTCTTGCAGGAACACCTGAGTTACTAACTTCATATTCTGGGCACTCAGAGCAGGATGAGCTACATTTGGAAGTTCCTTTTGGCAATGGTAAATAGAATTTTGATTTTCTGTTAACTGCAAAGTTTGAGTTATAGCATGAATTCTGTTTGCCATTTTTAGCTGGCATTCACACTGTGATCAGGTGCTAGCTGACAAGTTCCGCTTCGTTGACACCTTCATTTTATTATTATTTGCATTTTGCATCTGAAAAATGTTGCAATTTATCTCCTCCAGCAGCCCAGTACTTCAGAGTTCAGACATCATATCATATCATTCCTAGTTTTACCTTCATGGTTACTGAGATGCTCTAATTTCCTTTCTGATTTCCCCCCTTTCTGTAGCTGGATTGGTTCAAGAAGCACCTACCGACAGTGAGATATCCAGCAAAGTAAGGCACCAGAAAGCCATAAGAAGCATAGTATTGATATGCCTTGGGGCCATCATCTTTGTTTCTGCGGCTTCTTTCTCCTTTTTGCCATCGTAAGTGACAGGTCTCCACCATCCCAGGGGGTGCTCTTTCAAATGTCTGGTTCTACAATGTGCAGACCAAGTAATTGGACACTGTTACTGGGACAGGAGCATGACCAGAATTGCGTTATTGTCGTTATTTGCATGGAACAGTTAACAACATCTGATCCTGTTTTGCATTTTGAAGTTATGTGCGAATGACTTCATGCACCATAGGTGGGCTGCTATTGCTGTGTTTTTCTATTGTGCTTATGTGCATTGGACAAGACAAGAGCTCATTGGGACAAACAGAAGGTACAAGCTCCAGGACATGGACATTTAGCACTTCTGCAAACTTGGTGAAATTTAAGTTAGGAATCTGGTATTGCAATTCAGTACAATCTAAAATCACCTCTTTGTTTCTCCTAGGTTTTATGTGTCCGTTGGTTCCTTTGCTTCCAATCTGTTGCATTATCGTCAACGCATACCTGCTTATGAACCTTGGGTAAGAGATATGGCTTATAATCATCTTTTTTTCAGTTTACTGTTTATGTTTTGCAAATTGTCTGCAAATTTCATAAGACAGTAAGTTTGATCTAGCTTGCATGTATCGAGATACCAAAATGGCTGAATAGATACCTATGCTTTTGTGGGAATCTTGAAGATAGTCTTGACCTCATGTTTGAACTCAAATGATTGCAGGAGTCACACATGGATTCGTGTTTCCATATGGATGGTGGTTGGTGCGCTCATATACTTCTTCTACGGCCTGAAGCATAGTTCATTGGCAGGCTTGGTGTACCATCGCATATCGCCTTTGTAGTTCAACGTTGGGTAGAGTTCTTTTGCTTTTTGATAGCAGAGAAATGAGCGCACATGCTGGCTACATCATGTGTGTCTCATGGATGGCTGGGGGATTCTGAATTCTGAAACTCTCTGAACCCTTAAGAGTCAGGATACAGAGACATGTACGAGGGAGGCACAACAATGTGCAGTCTGAATGGTAAATTTTGCATCGCCATTGGTAATGCTACCGCTAAGGGTATTTGAATTCACCAGAAAAATGGGATGAACCAACTCGTCCTATTTGGCTCTCAATTCAAAAAACACAGCAAAAGGAAGCAATTATTTCAGTATGTCCCACGGTGAATGTTGCATCTTCATGTTGCGACGAGAACTATTTTATCCCAGAATCGAAGCAGTTCCCATTTCACAAACTGCACTGAAAAAGTTACCACCGTAAACTTCTGATTCTTTTGGTAGCAAATTACAAGAGCCAAGAGGCATTCTATTTTATAAGGACTCGTCACAAGTTGTATAAGCAAAGGACAGCTTTTTTATTTCTGGAAAGCTATATAAACAGCGGTCCTGTGTACAACGGACAACAAAGTTTTTAACTGAAAAAGTATAACAAGGCCGTGTGGAAGCAGAGC
>JAZFNS010020007.1:28353935-28368185 GCA_037127165.1 Alloteropsis angusta | reverse complement strand
CTGGACGCCCCCCGCCTGCTGTCGCCGGGGTCCAGCGACGGCGCCCCCACCTGCTCCCACGCGTCGTCAGAAGCGGAACCGGCCCTCTCGCCGGGCGCGTCAACGGCGCGGTCCTCCTGTGGCGGCCTGCCCACCCCCCGCTGCGCCGGCAAGACCGCCCCGTAGGCCTCAGGTGGACGAGGATGGCTTCCAGGAGGCCATGTCTCGAGCGACGCGATGTCGGCTGCAGCGCGCGGACCTGAGACAGCCGCCGCTCAACCAACCACGGCGGATCCACCCTGAGCTCGTCAACAGGTGCCTGAATTGCCTCTCCTTCAACCACCGCGTCGCGACTTGCCGGCTACCACGCAGGTGCCTCAGATGCCATGGGTTCCGTCACCTGGCACGCGACTGCCGCCGGCCTCGTCATCAACCCGTCATAGCGGGGGAGGGGGACGGTGGACACGGCCGTCACCAGGCTACCCCACGGCGAGTCATCAGGGCATCCAGCGGCCCTCCAACACCACCAGCCGCGGCGGTACCCAGTCGCACGCCATCACCGCCGCTCTACTCGATGGGTGCCGAGAATACCGCAGCAGCCTGGACGGCCCGGCCTTGCTGGCACGAGGCCCGGAGCGCTGCTACGTCAAGCGGTTGGAGGAGATCAACGTGGCCGAAGCACGGCTACGCCTCGCTCTACTGGCGCAGGTTGGGAATGCCTCCGGCGATTTCTCCCTCGCGGACGCGTCGGCTGCAATCTATGCGGCTACTGGCGCGCCGGCGGGTGAGATCGAGGTTACTCCCCACTACCCAGAGCCCTTCTTGGTGCTCTGCCACTCTCAGGTGGTACGGGACCAGGTTCTTGCGCTTAGCCTAGTGCCCATCGCAAATATGGTCTTGTCGTTCAGACCCTGGACACGGTTGGCGAACGCCAAGATCACCACCCTCTACGCCAAGATCAAGCTGGAGCTCACCGGCGTTCGGGTGCACGCCTGGAATCTCGAGGTGGTCAGCAAGCTCCTGAGTGACTACTGCTGGATCGAGAAGATCGACCCCATCACAGAGTCGATGGTGACCTCACCAGGTACACCCTCACAGCCTGGAGTGCTGACTCCTCTGCCATTCCCCACTCCAAGCAGCTATCCATTGCTGAGCCGGAGGTGGTGATCTCGTACCCTGACCCGAAGATGCAATTGATCTTCGGGAACCTGCCCCTCTTCCTTCGACAGAAGCAGCTGCTCGAATACAATGTCGACATCCATCTTCGCATCATCACCGACTTCGGTCCCCGTACTCCATCGACGTCCGGGCCATCCTCGTCGTCCGACAACGGGGACAGCGGGCCTGACAGGAACCCTGACGACTCGTACGGATTCACCCGGGGATCGGGACCCAGGATCACTGGGTTCCCCTGGCACGAGATATGTACGGACGGCGGCGCTACGAGCGGCGGTGATGCCTCGCCCATGGCGGAGGACGCCACATACGATCCATTTTAGGCTACGTCATCCCGATCAAAAGAGGCCGCGACTGCCGTTCCTGTGACCTGCTTTTCCAAAGCGAATTCAAACAAGCACATGTCGACAAGCGAGATGGTTGCGACGGTTCCGGAATCGGCGCCATCTCCTGCAGAGTTGTTGGGAGACAGCATGGTGGTTGCGATGGTTTCTCAGCCGGCGCCACGTGCTCAGGACCGTACAACCCCTACAGTGGATCGGTCAATCATCTTGACCGCCTTGTCCCCTCCTGTGCCAATAGCGCCACAGGAACCACCCTCTGTCGCTGATCAAGTGATGGGCCAGAAGGGATGGGACGAGGCTGCCCTACTAGGCTGCCAGGAGGCAATTGGGCTTCCCCTCTGGCTCGACCCCATGATGGATGACCTGAGGCATCTCGACGCTTGGCGGCCCATGACAACGCCGAGTGTACACAACGGCCCACTAGCGTCTACGCCGCTACCTGCGACGCGGATGGACGCCGTGGATGCCAACGTCGGAGACAGCTCGCCTGGGGCGCCCAACACGGAGGAGGAAACGAGTGAGGGAATTATCCCAACAGCTGTCCCCATCGCCGAACAACCTCTCCGGGGCGCTACGGAGGAGATTAACGGCTTCCACTCCCCAGCATCAGGAGTGGCTCCACAGCAGGACATGGTCTCCCCTACGCCTGGGAGCGCTGACACGCCGAGCCACCGTCTCTTGGCGTTCGCTCGCGCTGTACAACACAAGATCGTCTCTCCTCCTGCGCCGCGGCCGGTGAAGACAAGGTGTGCTCTACCGACTACGTTCAAGGAGCTTCCCAAACGGAGCGAACGGCTGGCCAACCATCCTCTCGCCTCGGTCGCCTCTTCCAAATGCGCTGAACTGGTGTTGATGCGACGCTTCAAGGAAGTTGCAACTCAGCCACCGTCCACGATCGTGAAAGAGGTATACAGGTATACAAGACCTTTTGCGCAGCTGAATTAAGCGACAAGCACATGGAAGCGATACGAGATCTTCTCCCGGCAATCTAGAGTAGATGTCCGGCTCTTGGCCTCCAGGCTTGAGCTACGGTAACTCCTTCGGTCGTTCTGTTCAATGGATCAAATCACCCTTGTTTCGTGGAATGTGCGTGAGCTCAATTTGAGATCTCGACGTGATATGGTCCGCTTGATGGCGGCTGACTCTGGCGCCTCGATAGTACGTCTTCAAGAGACTAAGCTGGTGACGCTGCCTATTGATGTAATCCTGAACTTATTCGGAACTCAATTTAGTTCGTACGTGTACCTCCCCGCCTCGGAAACCATGGGCGGCGCTCTGATCGCCTGCCGGTGCGATGTCGCCACTATCGCAGAATCCAGAATTGGTTGCTACTCCGTGTCTGGCCTCATTGCACCGCAATCCAGTGATCCATCTTGGTGGCTCACGACGGTATACGGTCCGCAGGACGCCGCCGAGAAGATTCTATTTCTAGAGGAGCTCGAGGCAACAAGACATGAATGCACCGGTCCGTGGGTTGTGGCCAGCGACTGCAACCTAATCCTGGACCCATCTGACAAAAATAACACTAGGATTAATCGACGCAACATGTCTTGCTTCCGTCGTTGTGTGGACACGCTTGAACTTCGGGACATTCATCTCCACGGCCGCACCTACACTTGGACTAATGAGCGCTCCAACCCAACGCTCGTCAGGCTCGATTGCGTTCTGGTCATTGTGGACTGGGAGGACATACACCCTAATTGCTTCCTCCAAGCATTGTCCTCGGATGCCTCTGATCACTGCCCGCTAATGGTACAGACGCACGCCTCCTTCTAAACCAAACCCAGGTTCCACTTCAAAACCTGCTGACCGAAATTTGATGGATTCTTGGACGCCGTTCAGCGAGGATGGACGTGCCCTCCATATGTAACCAATGCGTTTCGACGCCTGGACTGTTTCCTTCGCAATGTGGCCAAAGAGCTCCATAGCTGGTCCGCAAAGCACATTGGTTCAGTCAGGCTACAACTGTTGGTGGTGAAAGAAGTGACGCTGCAACTGGATCAGGCGCAGGATTCACGCCGACTTTCCGACGCAGAACGCAAGCTGCGCTCCCAGCTCAAGCAACTAATTCTTGGGTTAGCCTCCTTGGAGCGCACCATTGCACACCAACGTTCCAGAGTACTGTATTTGCATGAAGGGGATGCGAGTACAAAGTTTTTCCACTTGCACGCCCGCGGTCGGTGGCGGAAAAACTGCATCGCCAAAGTACGAGACACTGATGGAAACTTGCACACGGGGAACAATATGGCTCAGGTGTTCCACGATTACTTCGTGAGTATCCTGGGTTCCCCCTGCGACAGGACAGCGACCCTCAATTTCCAGGCGCTAGGGGTTCAGCCGGCTGATCTGTCAAGCCTAGAAGAGCAATTCACTGATGATGAAATGTGGGGAGTAATCAGAGACCTGCCGGCCGATAAGTTGCCAGGACCGGATGGGATGACTGGGCAGTTCTACAAGGCGGCTTGGCCGATTATCAAACAAGGTGTTCTCTGGGCTATCAACGCTTTCTACAATATGGACAGATGAGGATTCATCGCAGTGAATGGAGTGCTTCTCACACTCATCCCTAAGAGGCCTGATGCGATAGAATCTGGAGATACACAGCTTCCCCAAGATCATCTCAAAACTCCTATCCAACCGCCTCAATAGATACATTGCCGATCTTGCCCTCTGCAATCAGAGTGCTTTCATCAGAGGACGCTCGATTCTGGACAATTTCGTCTATGTTCAGCGTGCAGCAGTTCTACTCCGAAAGAAGAAAATCCCCAAACTGCTCTTGAAGCTTGATATATCCAAGGCGTTCGACACAGTATCTTGGCCATTTCTGTTGGACGTGCTGGAGGCTTGGGGTTTTGGCAATCGCTGGAGGAGCTGGATCTCACTTCTACTGTCGACCGCCAGCACAAGAATGCTCCTAAATGGTCAGCAAGGGGAATCAATCACCCACCATCGCAGATTGAGACAAGGAGATCCTCTTTCGCCGATGCTCTTCATCCTAGTCATGGACATGCTGAACAGGATCTTCACCAAAGCTGGCAACGATGGGATACTGGCGCAAATTGGGCTCGACAAAATCAAACCAGTGTAGCCTGTACGCCGATGATGTCATTCTCCTGGTCTCGCCTACTACCCAGGATGCGGCGGCAGTTCATCGAATTTTGAACATTTTTGGCGATGCTTCAGGACTGAGAACGAACCTCGCCAAATGCTCCATTGCGCCTATCCTTGCTTCGGAGCAAGAAATCAATGACTTCCAATCGTTATTGCCTTGTCAGATCACAGAGTTCCCTATCAAATACCTTGGTACACCTCTATCAATACGCGGCCTATTCAAGTCTGATTTCCCGCCAATCATCAACAAAGTGGCAGCAAGGCTGCCGGGCTGGCAAGGGCCACTCATGAACAAGAGCGGCCGACTAACCCTAGTCAAATCCACCTTATCAACCATCCCAATCTATATTGCCATGTCCACCAAGCTACCCAAATGGGTGATCAAGCAGATTGACGGCATCAGAAGGAATTTCCTGTGGACGGGCACTGATAAGGCTGTGCGTGGAAAGAACAATGTCGCTTGGCCGACTATTTGTCGCCCGACGACCATGGGCGGCCTGGGGGTACTCGACCTGCTGCTATCTGGCTATGCGATGAGGGTTCGGTGGCTGTGGTTGCAACGCACCGATAGCGATCGAGCGTGGTCGGCTCTGCACATCAAGGGTGAGCCGGAGGTTAGAGCGTTCTTCGCTGCATCAATTCAAGTAAATGTGGGGAATGGAATGCGCACGCTGTTCTGGCAAGATGCCTGGATTGATGGACACGCCATCCAGAGCATTGCACCTACACTAATTCAGTCGATCACTACCAGAACAAGGAATGCAAGGATAGTGCATCAGGCGCTTCTTGACCGGCGATGGACAAAGGACATCTGCGGAGGTCTGTCAGTTCAAGCACTGGTTGAATACTGCAATCTCTGGCACCGCCTGGCTGTAGTTCAACTGCAACCGGTTTCCACGGACACCTTCCGATGGAGATTGACAGCCGACGGATAGTACAATGCTAGTTCGGCGTACGAGCGCATGCATGTGGGTGCTGTTCCCCTTGGCGGAGCTGATCGTGTCTGGAAGTCCTGGGCGCCCCCAAGAGTCAAGTTCTTCTCCTGGCCCGCACTGAATCAGAGATTATGGACGGCAGAACGCCGCCAGAGACACGACCTAGACTCCCACGAACGATGCCTGCTCTGTGATCAGGAACAAGAAACCTTGAGCCACCTGCTTGTGCACTGCTCCTTTGCCAAGGTAATCTGGTGGGAAACTCTCTCATGGAGGAACTGCACCTGTGTGTTCATGCAGCAGCCGTCCTCCTTCCATGACTGACGGCAGCATCTAAGAAGACTTCAGCGATCACAACGACGAAAGGGAACCGACACGCTCGTAATGCTAGTATCCTGGAACATTTGGAAGGAGCATAGCGCGCGTCTCTTTGAGCGACAATCCAAGACGCCCCAGGAAATGATTCATCTCATCAAGAACGAGATTGAATTATGGGTTGAGGCGGGAGCAAGAAGATTAGGTTGCCTGAGATGAGAGTAATCCCGTATAGAGTAATAGTGGAGTGTTTCTTGCATGTCTTGCAAAGTGTGCAGGCCGTATCCTGTGTTGTATTATGTTCTCAAACTCTCTTCTACTTAATACAACGACACACAATTCTCTTGCGTATTAGAGAAAAAAAAGAATAAAGGGCAAAGTTTTAAACTTAACATTTGATGTCTCCATTCATATCAAAGATACGTTTTGTTTGATACTTAGATGATTCCTATTTTTTGCAACATGGTTGTGACCTCACAGGCTACATTCGACTACATTTTATTTATATTAGTTCTACTTTAGGCTATGTGGTGTCAAAAAATAAACTGCAGTCACAATTTCACATGATGCTTCTGTTAACTAGCTTGTTGCTTTTTTATGTTGGCAGTATGAGCCGGAGCTCTTTCCTGGGCTGATTTACCGTATGAAGAACCCCAAGATTGTGCTCCTCATTTTTGTTTCTGGTAAGATTGTTCTCACTGGAGCCAAGGTGCGTGAAGAGATATACACCGCCTTTGAGAACATCTACCCTGTGCTAACAGAGTACAGGAAATGTCAGAAATGGTAAGTCAGTCATTTTTTTTCTATTGTGCCTTTGCAGTGGTACAACACAGCCCCATTTTTTATCTGACACTAATCACTTCTGTGTCAACAGAGAGCAGGAAGTCCATAGGCCAAATGGAACTTCTGCTGCAGCCGATGTACATGACAGATCTGACTGCCAAATTTTCAGACTTGAGCTGCTGCTTGGGCCATATTGTAATTTCCTGTTTGTTCTTGCGGAGGTCTAGGGGAGGAGAGCAACAGAGACCAAAAAAACAATCCCCATGTAAACTTTCTGAGCCAGGATGGCTCACATGCTGGCTTGAGTAGTTGAGTTAAACTGTTGTGTCATGTAATCTTCCTAGTACATCACTAAAGCATTGCAAATTGTCTTCGTGCTATGTAGTTCTTTACATTGTATTATCGCATTGTGCTTTCAGTAATGAAGCTAAAATAATCCTGAGGTGCGAACTCTGGGTTGATTTGCCTTTGTACAGATATAGGATGTAGCGCTTACTAAGAAATTGTTTAAGAAAGCAAGGTTTTTGTATTAAAAAAATAGAACTGACGCTGATATAAATAAAATCCTTGTAAACATCTGATAAATGCTAAAAAAAACATCACGCAATGATGATTAAATAAATCACCCAATAAGAGTACACAACAAAAACCATCATCTGCAACAAAAATAACAAGCCAACTGGATTTAAGGGTTCAATGAGAACAGCAGCTCACTTGCAAATTTTATAACATTGTTAGTGCAACCAGCTACTAGACCGTACAGGTAGCTAGAACACAACCAGTCTGGACGATGTATATGCTTGTCTTTTTAGTTTCTTTCCAGGCATGGTAAGGTAGATATTAGAAGTGGTCTACAGAAAAGATGAATATTGCATGCAAATCACTCACAAAAATCCACAATGCTACAGGTGAACAAACAAAATTAAAAGAATGTCTCATGCTCATGTTCAGCAAAAATAGTCTACCAAATCAATTAATCTGCCAACAAAAAGGAAATTTGGAAGGAGTCTATGAAGGGGCTCATGCTGTTTGCATTGTTCCTTAAACTGCACATTACTGTTGTATTCATCAATTTCCTGTGGAGCTTGCAAGACGAAATACAAGTTACAAGCTTACTGACCTGTGAAATGAAATTGAGAACGATTCGATGAAGGGACTTTTGGCAAGGGTGTGACTGCCGCCTGCCACGCCAAGTGCTCAGGGTGGCAAACAGAGGGAAACTCGAAACGGCGTTTGGCAGGAGAGATTGGACGAGCCTGCGCCATATATTGCGCATGCCACATGAGATCTATATGGAGGAGAGAGGGGTGGGAGGGAGATGGGATGGTTACTTGTGATTTTGATAAGGAATTGTTACTATACCTGAGTGATGAAAATCACTTCTTTCTAGAATATTTTTCTCTCCGTCCACTTTACATCTGGCGAGGTCAAACGAGCTTCTTCAACTTCTTCTCCACCTTTGGTGAGGTCCGACAAATTTTCTAGGGTTTGGGGGTTACTTGTGTCCATCGGATCTAGAGGGAACTCTAGGCAACAAGGTATCCGATGGCGGCAGGGTGGTGAGGCCGAGCACGGGTGACGAGTTAGGATGGGAACAGTTGAGACGGTGATGGTGGATCTGGCGGTGGGAGCCGCCTGAGGGTGACCGACTGATGTGAGCCCGTCGAACAGAGGAGGGATGAGGTAGGGGTGATAGAGAGAGTGTGAGGCAGAGGGCTGCGGCGGCGCGGGGTTGGGGGCTTTGGTGGGCGTGAAAGAGTAGACAGGGCAGGGGGTGGAAGATATGAGCTGATGATCTTAAGATCCAAGGGTTAAATATTCATGTGTGGAGGGAAGAATATGCAGGTATTACCTAGAAAAAGTGTTAATGGCAATATTACCTTCCACGGTTAGATTAGACCTATAATAGTATTACTTCTGGTTACTTTTATTTGACGTCTCAGATAAGGAAATAATTTTTTTTTTTGAGGGAGATAAGGAAACAAAATTGATCGCAGGACAATATCCCTATGTGAATCTTTTAGTATGACGGACTGGAGGTAGTACTCCATTTCTCTGGGCGGTATTATATTATAGGGCAGTGTAAAAGTTCCCTCATCCACACGCCTTTGTCTGCGTACAATAACAGGAGGGTACTCTGTGTAGAAGACGGTAGGATTCAGAGACGCCATCATGCAATTAGAGTAGGATTGCTGAAGGCCAAGTCGGCAGCATAAATCAGCAAGGTTACAGAAAGGGAACTGCAAGAACACAAAAGCATATGGATGTCGTACCATAACCATTAGTAACAACACAAGAGAAAATATTTACAAGTACTGATGTTAACAAGATGCCCGAGTCGATGAAATGAGACAATTAGTGCATAAGAGTGTAGAGATAGAACAGAGAAATCTGGCAACCGCAGAGCTTATCATTATCTTCCAGTTACATTGTAATGGAATACATGGAAGGTTAATATATGATTACAAATATCACATAGCAGAAAGAAGGAAAGAACATTCAGTTCTGGGTAGTTGTTCTATGGTTCAGGCTGCTGTGTGCTGTGCAAAGACAGTGTCAATGAATGAAAGATTCTGTTGCTAGTATGGCAGCATCATGGCAACCGTCAGTCTCTAACTTTAAATAAATAAGCCTAATCAAGTCAAGTTGCAGAGTTGTAGACTATCATTGCCTTCAACAGACTAGACATGTCTCCCCATTCTCATCATGAACCGGTAATAATCCTATATATTGTCTCCTATGCATCTACTTATCCTAAACAGAATAAGGTAGCAAGAACACATGCCAGTTACTCAGTTATATTCCTACTTCCATCGACAAAGAAACAGTGACATCTCTAGTATATCATGCGTTTTGAGGTTTCTAGAAAGGCTATCGCTCAACTTTCGTTTTCGCATAGCAGACATGAAAAGGTAGCTATGGAAGTTATGGATATAACATATAATTGGACCTACATAACCTAATTTGGTCAAAACAAAAAACCGGATGCTCACCACTTGTGTCATGAGCAACGGCACTGATGCTTATAAAGCATCTAATGGAATTAATAACTGGAAAGGATGGTAGCTATTGCTTAACAAACGAAAAGAGTTCCGATAAAGTAAACTGGATCAGGCAAGGTGCCTCTATCCAGCTCATCTATGAAAAGGGGAGACAAATGAAAACCCGAACTGCAATAAGCATTAAATTTGCAAGATAAAAGTGGCACTTCATAGTCATATATATGATAGGAAACTTATTTATATGTACACCTTCACTTATTGGTATATCTGGAGAAAAAACAACTAAAGTATGCTGATATGACCAACCATTGACCATATTATGCTGCTCTTTAATACAGATAATTTACAATTAATTATTTACTATGACACCTAGCTGGGAACACAGAAACATGTACATGCCGTATAATTTTTTGAGAGCATGAAAAATGGTATGATTCAACAAATTCAGCATAGTTCTCACACAATTACTTCAGAGAATTCAGGCTCAATAAGGAAATGTTAAGAAGAAAGTGAGAGTGGAAATTAACATCTAATATATCTACATATGGCGCTTTCAACATTCTCCCTCGGGCTTGAACATTATTTGATTCATTTGATCAGAAGTGTTTACTGAACCCTTCACCTTCACCAGCCATCAATATTCCTTGAGAATGAACTTTCTATGTATAGTTAAAACCATAGGTTTGCAGTGATCTAGGCGATATGTACTGAAAACTCGACTAATTATGCTGCTCTTTGTATAAACATAAAAGTCAATTATCAGCCAACCAGTAGGTGTGAACAGTTAGCACCTGCTCCTGCTATCATGCCAGAAAAAAAGGCACCAGATGCTCTCTTTGTCAACAAGGGTTTTGCTTAACAAACACTCATTTCTAATTAAGTAGAAAGTATTGCAGACCGTTATATAATTTATTATGTCATGGCATTTCAAGTTCATATCACTTTCCAAGTCCTTCACTGGCAGACCGATGAGTAGGATGTGCTAACCTTGAGTTCTGGATTACTCATTTATGGATTACTTCATTATAACACTGCCAACTAGAATAATATATACCGGCCGATTCTTGAAACAGGCTTGCAGGACCTTTCCCTACTGTAGAACTATCTCCACAGCCCCTTGGAAAATCATAGTTACCTAGAGAATGAAATCTTGGCTTGAGCACTGATAGCAATAACGCCAGCAAGCTACTTCTGTCTGAAACAAAGAGACGTGAAACCAAATAAAAAAGGATGACTGGAGAAGAGTACAACATGAGAGTATAGAACTTTTTGTGACCAAAAGATCTTTGAAATTGCATTCCACATTTCCACACTTCAAAGTAGCTTTCTATGAAGAAACAGGTAATATATCTAAAATAAATAGGACATGTGGGCATTGATTTATTGTTCCTGTCTATTCAAATGTATGCTGAAAGTAAAGTCTGGACTCACAGAACTCACTCAAACATCTTGGGAAATTTACTAGCATTCACACATCTGGACAAAAAAAAAACTCTGCTTCATAAAGTGGAAGCAATTATCCACATTTTTTATGTTTAGAATACTAAAATTTGATTCTGTTGGTTTCAAGTTCAAAGCACAATTAGAAAAGATTAATTCTTAGGCCTGAACACAGAGTTCTAGTCATTCTAACAACCAATAGAACTAAATTATGTATCGTTGAGTACAAAATGGGTACTCTGGAAAGTAAACAGAAGCACTGCTCTTAAGTCACAGAACTTGCAGGAGGACATTAACACCACTGTAATTATAGTAATTATAGTACTAAGAGGCGAGAGCGAACCGGATATTTTTTTATTACAAAGCTTAAAAACATTTCCAACCAGTCTCCAAGCATCATTTTGGGTGAATTCAGGTAGATTATCTTTTCATCGTTCTGAACTGCCACTAGGAAAAAAGTACCATCTTTAGCATAGTTTAGCATCAAACAACAATGAATGCTAAGTGGAGCCCATTTCCCCAATATCAAGCGAATGAAAAAGGAGTATAAATTAAAGAGAATGCAACTGCGACCTTTATGACAAACATTGCACAATGAAGGCATCATAGTCTGAACTTATGCCAACTGATCACACAGAGTGACAAGTGATGCCTCCACCAAGTGAAACATTGCAGTTTAGGTGTAGGATTATTTTAGTGTGTATGTGCAGTCCTAGTCCTCTAAGAGGATTTGCAGTTGTTGCCAGTCGTTATCCTAATTAATGGAGTTAAGATATTCTACGACAGGTAATCTCTACAATTGGCATGACTACGACAGTGGCCCTTGAATGCTTATCAAGTATACTGTGTGAGTGTGACCGGATAAAGGCAAAACACTAGCCTGCTCCACAGAATTTTCCAAAACATGCATCCTACTGCAGTGCATTACTTCTGGTCAACATTTATATGCTCGTAGCAGCCAAGGACGTCGTTTTCAGTACCTTCATATGCAGGCTTCATACCAAATTCCAAAACCAAGCATGGCAGTTATGAATACTGCCTAGGAAGGTAGCGGTACCATTGCTGAGTTTTTTTTTTTCCGATACAGTTGATTCCGGACAACGGCTAGGTAGGACCGTAGAACTCAGCACTCAGAATTTAGCAATTCTAGCCCCTCAGGCACCTGATCAAAGATGTAATAGGCACGTCAAGCTCAAGGTTGACTCGGCTCATACTATAGCATGTCAATATAGACGCTCTAGCATAGTTCAAGAGCAATTCACAGCTCAGGTAAAACGGTTCACACTTCCTTTGCAATGTAATTCTTTCATGGAGGCTGGCATCTTTTTGCCATGGATCAACCTTTCATGTCACCAACCTATCTTAATCGCTCAAACACCGTCTTTTTTCACTACCTAACGAACTTGACAGGGCACAGAGCACTCTTCCACATTCATCGAACTAAACAATACAATCTACCCTCTTCCTTTGTCCTTCTGGCAAATTATATATAAATTCTAGTGGGGCATGAACACCCAACACCTCCCCAAGTTCCATATCTCGCCAAGCACAAGAATCTGGGTCCAATTCCAACGAAGTGCTTGGATCAGAAAACTTGGAATCTTGCAGGCCTAGGAACTGCAAACAAATCTGATGGGGCCCATGTAATGGTACCTCACGTAGGAGGAGCACGATAGAGGCCAGTATGCATCTTTGCAGAATTGCAGGTGATTCGAGCATGTTTAAAAGGGAGCCGGCCAGCAGAAAAAGCTTAACTTTCTTGATCCACCAATCCGGACAAAAGAAAGATCTCTTCTCTTCTCTGTAGCACACACCAATCAGGAAGGAACAGGGGTTGGTGCTGGTGGCGATGACGATGATGATATAAGAGCAAGACCGGTGCTGGTCCAAGTCGCCTTGGCAGAGATGGGATGAAGCAAAGATCCAATCAAGTCGCCGTCGCCGTCGCCATCAGGGCAGGGCGCGCGCGGGGATCGCAACAGGCGCTGGGGTCGTCGTCCTGATCCCGACGCCTTCGCGTCGATTGCCAGGGGAACCCGAGAGGGCGCTGGGGTTTCTGGATCGGACATGGGTTCGGGATGACGAGGCGAGGCTGACCTGATGATGATGGGTTGCGGCCGCCGGCCGGGCCGGGTGCCGGGTGCCCCGCGCCAGCGCCACCAATTCCACGGCGCCTGCGCACATCATCGTGGTGATGACAAGTACAACACGCGCGATCGCGCCTTCGCTGCAAGTACCAATCCGTAGGATCACAGAAGGTGCGGGTGCAGATTTGCGGGGCAGATAGTGAGGAGATCAGGCAGGCGGCGCCAAAGGTAGCAGACACCAGGGGGGTCAGGTCAAGCCAAAAAGGACCCGGAGAGAGAGGATAGAATTGAGAGCACCAAAATTCAGACTTGGGTTGACTTGCCAAGACCCAGAGCTCTCTGAAGCCGAATTGGCACCAACTAGGCATAGTACGCCATAGCTTTGTCAAAATAAACTCTTTGTTCTTGCCACTAGCTAAACCTTTCACTGTTTATCACTTGCATGGCCTGCGTTGCCGCAATGAAAAAGAATTCACATGCCAATCAATGGCACATACAAAATTCCCCTTTTTGTTAATGTCCTTCTTCAGAGTACGGTATTCAAACCCTTTATGTTTATGGGGAAATAAATTAGCTCACCAGTATTTTAATGAAACCACAAACTATTTTTGCTACAGCTAGTTGTATACTATAACTATAATACAAAGATAATCAGCTAGCTCTAAAATTCGGGTAAGTTAGAGGTATATAATCCTCTAAGTACAAGCATAGTTCAGTGTTAATCTAAATGCTAAACGACTAGTCACTAATTTATGATAAACATTTGTATTTAAAAACTGATTAAACAGACATGGCTACCGATCGTACTGGAGACTTTAAATGGGCTAAAGAGCCGTATAAACGAATATATATGGAAGATAATAGAGAGTAGGAGGTTTTAAGTTCAGATATATGCTTATTTTAGTTTGGCTCAACTACTACCATACACATCCATCATACCTATTGAACCATCTGATCAGAAAAAAATGACCATTAATCACAACTATCTAGTAAAAAAGAAATAGAAATGGGTGCTGTTGACGACCAAAATTGACACAAGACGAAGACGAAGATCTACGCAAGACGGCGCGACAAGGCG
>JAZFNS010020007.1:28308991-28321218 GCA_037127165.1 Alloteropsis angusta | reverse complement strand
GGCCATCTAGGGCGCTCGGTCGGCAATTGGGACACTCTCCTCCTCTGCTCGGTGGCGTGCGGGACTTCCTGCCGTGGCTCCTCGCGCTGTCCGATCCGCTTGCTGTAGCCGGCGAAGGCGACGACGACGTGGGATACAAGTACCCCCAGCGAGGATGTCCAGCTCCCCCTACACGCCGCGCCGTTTTGGGATCCTGGCGCCCGTCTGCATCTGCAACTCCACTACGGCACGAGTCGCGGGGAATCGATCCCCCTCGCGATGGCGCCAGTGTCCTGTGCGGTGGGGTGCGGACCCCGCGACGCTGTAGAGGGCAAAACGATGACGGCTGTGGTGCTGGGGTGGCGGCGAGGCAAGTGCCGTGGGGATTTCCTCCGCGTCGCCGTGCCGGGTACTACGACGAAACGGACGACGAAAAAGCAGCAGGCGAACAGACGAAAACTGCCAAGGGGACGAAACATTCCTCGCTTTATTATTAGGTAGAGATTAACTCTCTTTAGTGAGAACTGTGTAAATTTGACTAAATCTATACAGAAGTATAACAACCATACTATTACTGTGGATTTAGTGAAACAAATTTGGTACAGTAGATGTTATATATTTCTATAAGAGTAAATTTCAGCCATCGTACAACTTCATGGTTGTATCATTTTAGTCCAATAAATAGAAAATATGCAAATAGATGCATGAACTTGTCAAGTGTGTACATATACAGTCATATGTACTCCATATTGACGTATTTTGCATTCATGACAAATGATATGGACAGTTTGTATGCACAAAATCCCTTGTTTTTGTCACCCTTCTCATTTTTAACCGTGCACATTGCTTTTGTTTCTTTACATCAGTGGATTGAGTTCTTAAAAAAACTCTAACCATGATTGACCACGCGTCCCACAGGATGCTCATATTTTGTTCACATCACGAACAAGGCTTCGCTGGCTGTGAAATAAGGCTGCATAATCTATTTCTAATAAAAAAGGCATGGAACAATAATGGTGATTCGAGGAACATAGATATAATAAAATGATTCATAAACCACATCAGCTTTGTGAACAACTTCTTTGGTCATTTCTAGCAACAATGTCCAACAATTCCAAGACAAGCTAATAGCCACGTAGGTTACTATACTGACCAAACAAGTAACAACTAAACTATGAGCTTGGTTGCCATGCCAATGGCGAGCTCTGCCTTAGACAGCGCCCAACCAACGTATCAAGCAGCAGGAAAGTAAAAAAGTCACATGATGGCCGAGCTGCAGCATGGTACACGATTTGGCAGGAGCAACAATGAAGAGATGGCCAAACATGTACATGTTTAATAATTAAGACTGGAGAAACAGAAAGTTCTGGTTTTCAAATCCAGAAGTTCCAGTATTTTGTTGTAACTTATCGTTTTGAGAAGATCTCTTGGGAGTACGCTCATAATGGCCTAGGAAAGTTGTGTCTCATATCTTGTGATTTTTGAAGTTCATTTGGTATGGTTTTGGATTTTTTTTCTTGTACCTCTTATAGGCTATTCTGGGAGGAATATAGAGGTTCCGGTTTCAGATCCGAATCTTGTTTTTGCTTTGCAAGTGGTCCTTTCTCCTTGGGGCTTTTAGCGTGTGTTTTCGCTATGTTTTAGAGATACCTAGTATTGTTCCTAGGTCCAATAGCATCTCAGTCTTGTATGTGGATCTGACAATTCTAGAAGAGAGTGTCATTAGGGTTTGATGAGTATAGGCCTTGTTCTTGTGAAAGAATTTTTAGGGCTCCCATTCACCCCCTCTGGTCGCCATTTCCATCTTTCAATCAGCACTTCACCTCTACCTAATGTTTTTTTTTGTCTTGGCTAAACTTTAGCACTAGGTATTAGTACTCCTATTTAAATGTGCTAGTGCTAAATTTTAGCACTTTTCGCCATTAGCACTTGGATCTAAACACCCCCTTAGATTTAAATGCTAGAAGACCCTATAAAACAACAATATTGAAACAATGTATTATAGGAGTTTCTTCCATGATTTTATTTCTATTTTATTAACATGGCTTTAGAAACAACGAGATGAAACTCACCAGAAAGCATAGCCAATACAATGGTTGCAACTTAAAGTAAATTCTGAGAAGTGCATAAGTTTAATGGAGGGAAGGTCTTTTCACCATGTTGCTAATATGTAGAATTGATTAAAATGAAGCTAATCTCTAATTATTTGTTGGACGTAGATAGTAGCGTCAAGTAATTGACTATTTTTCATCATGACTAGTGGCGAATCTAGGATGATAATCTAGGGGGGGCTCTTCTCTCTTTTCCTTCATTTTCTCATCTCTTTCTTTTTCTTCCTCCTTCCTTTTCCTCTTTTCTTCTTCCCTTGCTTCAATGGAGCTTCTAGACGTAGGGGGGGCTGGAGACCCCCCAGCCCCCCTGTAGATCCGCCCCTGATCACGACAACTTCAACATGGCAGCCGCTATGTTTGCAATATTCACAGAGATCGATAAACAAAGAGTATGTAATAAAAAAAAGTTTGTTCATATCATATCATACATATATACATCAGCATTTTTACATGTATGGAGATACTACAGAAAAACATTAACATGAAGTTTGGGATAGCGGAGATTTGAATGGATGCGAAGGTGTGAGCGGTTCTCCATGAGATGCCTCATGACAAAATCATGGGGACACAGACCTGTTCTAGGTACCTTTGTCTGAAGCCAACAGATCACCGAGAAGAATGACCACCATACAATCCGTGCATCTTTGCACAATGGCGCATTGCTATCTCTCTAAAAGAGTGGAACTAGAAACCACCAAGCATATCATGGAGGACTGGATTGGATGGTCACTTGTTTTCAAACATGATATGCCCGTCAAAGGTTACCAGTCCTGTTGAGTTGCATGCAACAACCAATTCAATTCAATTTAAAAGTTTAAATTGATAGAAAAAGATAGGCACTTTATTTATAGTTTTTATTTAATTGTGCTTGTGAGGATTCAAATGATCCCTCTGGTACAAGCCGGTTTATTGTAAAAGCTTAAACTGATAGAAAACTTGGGCAATTGAATTATATGTTAACATATCCTAATCCGGAGATCATTAATTAGTTGGTCATGAACCCACAATGAACTTTACTGCAGAATTCATGAAGAGAAGAGAAAATTCAATCAAGTGACTACACGTGCCGGAGAACAAAAGCTTCAGCTACAACTGATAACTGTGTCATTGGAGTTCTGTCAAGGAAGAAGCAGTTGATAGACATCTGGCGCTTGGAAGACATAATTCACCTAACTCCTCCATAAGGGCATGGTTAATAATGACCCAGCCGGCAGCCGGCGAAATAGAACGCCATATCATCCGCGTAGGAAAGATGTGATGGTGGGCCATATCAATATTTAATGCTCACCACATTCTAGCAGCATTGCACAGCCAATGAGAGAGCAAATAGCCATTGAGCGGTCCCACAAACACCTATCCGCCCGCTCTGAGCCGGCGATTCACGAACCGCCCGCTTCCATCTCTCTCCTATTTTCTCTCTTTTCCACATCAGATGCTGCTGACAAGTACTGCTATTTTGCCTGATGATGTGGCCTCATAATACTTGCTCTAACTGAGCTCTAGTTCTCCGTACTTTCCATTACCAATGGGCACTGCACTAATTTACATCGACAAGCAGAACTTGCAGTATACGTATATTGTTTCACAGATTGCTGATGGTTGGCGAACATCGCATTAATTATTGGTTCACAGATGGATCTTTGTTATAAATATGGGATTGGTAGGTTTCTATACACTTGTTTGGTCACTCATGTTGTCTCCGGTAACCCTGTATTGAGATGCTGTCACACATGATTGCTAGAAGATTTGAAGTTAGGAATGGCAGGCACCTGGAAAGTTCATGTATGGGACTCCGCAAGAAATGGTGCCAATAATGCTCTTACGTGAATCCTATGAGCAGGGATTGTGGACGACAAGAATAGTTATGGACAGTAGCTTGGACTAGCTTGGTTCAGGTTAAGCTAGCAAATGTCATTTTTCAGGTTTGTCGGTGTTTGTTACCGATAATTGCCTGCCGGTGTGAAGGGAAGAACAAGCAGGTGAGATTAATCCAGTACCGCGGCGGCAAGACAGGGAGCAGCAAATTAGAGGCACTGCCCAGAGATTAATCATGAGCTGTTCCAGTTCCAGCTAGCAAGGAGCATGGCCGTTGTCCCTGGACTTGCTGATACGCCTGCTGACGGCCTTAGCACCGTAGAGTCGAGGAATGCCAGTGTTTTTTTTAATGTTCCATGTCCTTGTTATGACAACTATTTGTTGTCTAGAAGATGTCTGTGTTGCAGTTTGTTCCTGTGTTATTTTTGTACAATTGAATGCAATGCATTGTCCCTTCATAAATGAATTCGTAATAGGCGGCTGTGGCTTGATTACACATTAGGGTCATGTCACTCATGTTTGTAGGAAAGAATACTGCATGTTGCCATGCACATCAATAAGCATAAACCTGCAGTACACGTAGTACATTAATATTGCTGGCAAGCTTATTACTGAAGGTTTGGTGAAGCACGCACTAATTATATATATTAGTTCACAGACATATATATCTTTTACTAATTAATATGATGGGTTTTGCTACACAGACGTATATTTTTTTTCAGATGCTACACTTCATTTTCCTAGCGTTCTCCTATAACAAGATTAGATCTGGGCACAAGCTAAGCCGAGATTGGCTGAGGCTTAGCTACCAAATGTCACGGCTCAAATTCCTGCCGCTTGTTGCCCAGGACATGCGGCTGCTGTGCGTACCGATGACGAGCAGGCAAGACAACTCGCATGCAGTGCATGGGGAGGCCAGGGCCATGGTGAACATGGAGCTCAATGTGTAGTAAAATCGTCTAATCTGTATCTTATTGCAATTCCACAAAATATCAGATAACTTCAATACATCTTTACCAGTCACTGTATAATCTGATCAATTAATGGTAAATTTTTGGACAATTACTGTATATTTGTGGGTTGTGAATGGGGTGCAGACGAGCAGTTCTTTCGGTGGAGCACCTTGGAACAAGCAAACAGATCATGGAGAAGAACCACCGGCATACAATCCTTGCAACATTCCACCAAAATCTAATAATAATTCCGCATCTGTATCTCTGAAAAAAAATGGAGCTAGAAATGACGAAGCATAGCACGTGTCACTTTTGGATTGGATGGTTACTTGTTTCAAAGATGGCCATGGAAGGTTACTGTCCTATAAATTGTGTTGCATTCTTCACCAGTTCATAAAACTTTCAAATTATAGAAAAGGATAGAAATTGTATTAATACTTCAATATTTCGCACCCTAGTAGGCTCTTATATGAATGGAAGCTAGAAATCCGGATCGTATCAAAAAGGTTCCTGACTCCTAAGACCAAGCACGAAAAATTTAAAATATTATGGAGCAAGGTCCATAATGAATAAGGGCAGAATTACTGAATGAATACTACCTGTGCCTAAAACCTGAGATATAAAAGATGCATTTTCCATGGGTGGGGTATTGGCGGCCGAGCAAAAACCAGAACCAATATTTTTTCTTATTTGAATTATTCCAGTATCTACTAAAATTAGAAAATGAAACAAATATGTGAAGTGTAGCCCTTAAAAACTGGCATTACAGTATTCATCTATAAATCAGGCCCTTAAACAAGAGGGCTGCATTTTTTTTATTCAACCGTGTTTGTGAGGATTCAAATGACCTTTCGCACTGATCTTTGTTAATCCAAAAATTTAAACTAATAGAAAAAGGTATAGTATTGACTTATACAATAATAGGATATCCTAATACGAAGATTATTAATTAGTTCATCATGAATAATGTGTCTTTATGGAACGAACTTTGGGCCTGTTTAGTTCCCTAAGGCCTCCTCCAATGGCTAGCTCTGAGCTAGCTCAAAGGCATACCATCTAATATTTTAATAGAGAAAAAGATGAGCTATCTCTTGATCAAGAGATAGTCTCATGCACACACTTCAAGGTTATGTGAGAATGATAGGTGGGGTCATTCATATTCTGAGCTAGTTACTAAGAGCTAGATCATTGGAGGAGTTGTCTCTTAGACTACTTAGAGTTGTGTGCTAGCTCATACCTCTGGAGGAGGCCTAATGTTTGTAAAAAAAATTACTTTGGGAAAACATGTCTACAAGAGGGAACACGCTTCGCAATGCAATTCTTTTCTTTTCAAACATTGGGAACGTAACACCCCTGCACAATTAGTAAAGACTAGGCAAACATACTAGTGCACTGTTACGTGAAAGTATTAGTAATGGTCGATTTTACTACCATGAATGAGCTAGCGTCCACACAGGCGGCGGGTAGGCCACATCTCTTAGTGACAACCTCTCTCTTATCTTCCTACGTGATGATTTGATTTTCAATTTTTTTTATCTCAATCCAATCTAGTTTTCGCTAGCTTCTTACACATATTGATCTGTGTGTTCTTGTCGGGTTCTTGGGCGAAAGCTTGAAAGCCAGGTTTGTTTTACACTTGACAATACGGGTTCAGTTAGGACTTTAACCTGATGGGGAAACCAATGTCGCGAGTTAGAATCATGGTTAGTTCGACGTATCAGGTGGGACCGGTGGGACCTACATACAGGTGGACAAAAGGAAGCAGCAGCATCAATCCTCGCTTTAGAAATATACTCCTATATGTAAAGATACATTCAGTGAACTGAGTACGTGTGCCAGAGAAAAAAATGTATAGAACGAAAGGAACCTGCAAATTTGTAAAAAAACTATATCTCAACTTCTGGTCGTGTCATCAGTCATCATAGTTAATGAAACAGCAGCTCCAGTCTGTGATGAATAGCTCTCAGGTTAATGAAACAACTATTCTAAGGACTGACAATCATGATAAAAATAAAGATGATAAGCTAGGAGTCTTTGATGATACAGACCACAGCAAGCTAAAGAAAGGGGATATTGAACATGAAGAATACTCAAGATGGGAGGTATTCAGGAGAGCAGCTTTTGAAGACATTTCCAAAAGTGGTTGTTCCTCTCTTTTGAAAGAAATGGAATTGGCTGACTTGGAAAGTGACTTTGACATTGATGTCAACGATATGGAAATGCTGGCAGCTGAAGAAATATTGAAGTTTGGCTCTACTAAAAGAAACTTGTTGCAAGATTTAGAGTCGTGTGTGGAGTCCCAGGACAGTGCTCTTGAAGCAAAAAAACATGTTGCTGGTCAGAAAAAGAGACAGAAATGGGGGCCTTCTCTACTAATAGAAAGACCCAGAAGACATACAGAAGATGGTAGAACCATATTACAAAAAGCGGAGGAACGTGTAAGCATCAAGAATTTGGAGATCCCTCAAGTAAAATGCACAGGTACCATTAATTCTGATCCCGCTGATTTAATTACACACCTTGCTGAGACTGTGGGTATTAAATTGGGTACTGATACCCAGAATATTGTTGATAACATTTCCATCCTAAAAGAAAAAGATAGAATAAGATCTAGCATCTTTGATAATGACCACCTTCAATGTGTTTTACCAGTTAATCTAGACATCAATGTTGCTTCTGTTAATCAGAATAACTTACTGGATGATAAGAAGAACCCTGACATTAGCCAGCATACCTTGATGTTACAAAAAGAGACTTGGTCTCTGGTAGTGCAAAAAGGCCTTAAGCCTTCTAATAATACAACTCTTGACAAATCACTACTACAAAAAAGATTTGTAGGTGCGGCACCTTTTTATTTTAGGAACTGACGACAACATTGCCCGCGCCTACAAAAGGATGCCTCTACTGTAGCAATTCGCCCGCACTTGGGAAATGGATTTCCAGGTCCGGACCATGACGTCTACCATCTTTAGAAATGGGGCTGATTTCTAAGAGTGGGCGGGGGGCTCTTGAGGCCCCCGTTCGCTCCTGGAAATGAGCGTATTTCGGGGCGGTTGGCATGGTATCCCGCACCTGAAAATCCATTTCCAAGATCTTTTATCTCATTTCTAGGTGCGGGTAATGCTGCGGCCCGCTCCTACAAATGTTTACTAAAAAACAATACCATATGCTACTCCAACAGAAGTTATTGTGTGGTGCAGTGGAGGGAGTTACATGTGGCGAGGCCATAGGTCAAGGGTTCGAAACCCCGTGGATGCATATGGTCCGATTTGTTAGAAAATTATTGTTGATAATAATGTATTGCAGCTCTTCTGCGTATTCGAGAAAAAAATAATAATGCGTTGTGGCTGGTTGGATTAAATATTTTTATCTTTTATTTTTTGTTTTAATGATTATTATAATTTTTTAAAATTGATTTGTAGGAGCAGGCTGCGGTGTCGTCCGCTCCTACAAATCGATTTGTACAAGCGGTCGACGTCGCGACCCGCTCCTACAAATCGATTTGTAAGAGTGGTCGAGAGGCCCGCTCCTGCAAACGCTCTATTTTTAGGAGCGAAAAGCAGGAGCGGGTCTCCGCCCCGTACCAAAAAATGCAAAATGCCCGCTACTACAAATGTTTTGTGTAGTAGTGAATGATTGGTGCTTTCTGCAATATTAGAAGTTTGAACAAAGATGGTAAATTAGACTGTTTGAAGGATTTATTACTGACAATAGCCTTGATTTTGTTGGTATTCAAGAGACAAAAGTTGCTAACTTCCAGGATTCCTTTTAAGAAGAAACTGGGAGGAATTTTACATGGAATTATATACCTGCTGATGGATCAGCATGTGGTATTTAATTGGCCTGAAATCTAGTAAGTTTGCCAGCCTTCAATGGGAAATGGGTAAATACTGTCTAAGTGTAAGAATTAAGAACCTACATGACAAATACATTTGGAGACTGATTTCAGTTTATGGCTCCCCTTATGAATATGGTAAGGAGTTCATTGATGAACTTTTCAAGCAACCATGTGTAATTGGGAAGGTCCAAACAATGTTAGGTGGTGACTTTAATTTAACTAGAAACATCACTGAGAAAAAAATGGGAATATTAATTTCCATTGGTCAGCTGCCTTTAATAATTGGATTAATGCCTGGGGACTAATTGAGATGACGAATCCCTTTAGGAGATATACTTGGACCAACAATCAAGAACAACCAATCATGGCTGTGGTTGATAGGGTCTTATAACTACAGATCTAGAGAACCAATACCCTAGTATAAATGTCAACAACATTCCTAGACTTGGAAGTGATCATGTTCCTCTAGTTTGTGACTTTGGCCTGACTTCCGCTAAAAAGCCACACATTTTTCGCTTTGAAAAATGGTGGCTGAGAGAGAAGAGCTACAGGACATTATTAGAAAATCTTGGTCTACTCCCTGCTCCTTCCAAGACCCCTTAGACATTTGGCAAACAAAGCTGAGAAGGCTGAGAAGGAAACTTAAGGGTTGGTCCTTGAATGTTAACACTGAAATTAAAAAGCATAAATCCTAGACACTTTCTCAGAACAAAATAACCTTCAGGACTATGAGAGAGATAGAATGAGAACAATCACCAGTGAGCTAGAAAAAAATTGGTTGCTCGAGGAAACACAACCCAAACAAAGAGCCAGGTATAAAAACATAAAGGAAGGAAACAGAAATACTGCATACTTCCAGTGTTTAGCCATCCAAAGAAAGACGAAGAAAATGATCTTGGCTCTTAAAGGACCTGATGGTGAAACTAGTGAGACCAAGGATATGCTTAAAGTAGCAGCAGATTTTTATAATAATCTGTTTCATAAAGAAGAAAAATTAGAATTCCATCTTGAAGAGAATTTTTGGAACCCTGAAGATAATGTCACTAGTGATGAGAAAGAGCTCCTTGCATCACCTTTGTCAGAAGATGAAATCAAGGAAGCTGTTTTCGGATCCAATGCAGATGGTGCACCTGGCCCCGATGGTTTCTCTTTTCTATTTGACCAAAAAATTTGGCACATAATCAAAGATGATTTCATGGCTACGGTTAGAGATTTTGAAAGTGGAATTTAAACATTGAAAGATTAAACTACATTATGCTCACCCTGATTCCTAAAGAAGCGGATGCCACTGATTTAAAAAAGTTTAGACCTATAGCTCTTATCAATTACAACTTTAAGATCTTTAGTAAAGCCATGAATAACAAACTTGTTAAAATTAGTGCCGTTTGATTTCCCCAAACCAAACTGCCTTTATAAAAGGTAGATATATTTTGGAAAGCATGATAGCAGCTCATGAAATTGCCAAGAGGATAATGAGAAGGCCTATGCTAGAGTAAAACTGGGAGTTTTTAGAAGAAACATTAATGTCAAGAGGATTTTCAAGGAAATGGATTTGTTGGATCAACAAATTAACTAGAGGAGGCTCTGTTTGTGTGAGAATTAATGAAGAGAATGGTAGTTACTTTACAGTTGGAAAAGGCTTAAGGCAGGGTGATCCTTTATCCCCTCTCCTTTTTTAATTTAGTGGCAGATGTCTTACCAAAATGGTGGTTAAGGCAGCAAACCAAGGGCTAATAGAAGGTCTTTTACCAGCAGTCCAAGAAGGTGGAATCATCAGTTTGCAATATGCCGATGACACCTTATTATTTCTTAAACATGATGTCACAGAAGCAAACAATTTTAAATGGCTTCTGACCTGTTTTGAACAGCTGTCTGGTATGAAAATCAACTACAACAAAAGTGATTTACTAACCATAGGTATGAGAGTGAGGAGGAAAACAACCATTATGCTAGGCTTTTCTGCTACAACATTGGAAACTTCCCAATTAAGTATCTTGGTGTCCCATTACACCACTCTAAACTGAGAAGAGAAGATATACAACAAATTGTTGACAAATTAATTAAGAGGATAGTAGGATGGAAAGGGAAACTACTCTCAACCGCTGGGAAACTAACTTTATTAAAATCTTGCTTGCCTAGTATCCCTATTTATCTAATGTCTGTAATAACATTTCCAAAATGGGCAACTGAGAGCATCAACTCTCAAATGGCCAAATTCATGTGGCATGATTCTGAGGGTAAACATAAGTACCACCTGTCAAACTTGATTAGAATTGCACAAAAAAAAAAGATTTTGGAGGATGGGGTATTCCTGAGTTAAGCAACCTCAACCTTTGCCTTTTAGCATCTTGGATTAACATATGCCATTTAAATGATAACGTGATCTGGAGAAACATAGTGGACTACAAATACAACAACACTCCAAACATTTCCTGTTGTCCTGAAACTGGTGCATCTCCTTTTTGGAGAGGAGTCCTTTGGGCCTATAAAGCTGTTCATATAGGTACAAAATGGAAAATTGGAAATGGTAAATCAATCAGGTTTTGGGAAGATTGCTGGATAGGTAATTGCAGCCTGGCTATACAGTGTTGGAACTTATATGTGATTACTAACCACCAGAATTTAACTATTGCGGATGTCTGGGACGGGGATAATTTAAAAATCTCCTTTAGGAGAGATGTTACTCCAGCCCAGATACAAGATTGGCTAGAAATAGTTGAGATGGCTGAATCTATTAGTTTCTCAGAGGATTGTGATGCTGTCATTTGGACCTTTGAATCCATTGGCAGATTTATTGTACAAACTATGTATAGAACAATTAGCTTGAGAGGGATTCAGCCTCTTTACACCCCTGATGTGTGGAAGTTTGAAATTCCACCTCGTATTCACATCTTTTTATGGCTGCTTGCTAACAACAAAACTCTAACTAGGACAAACCTGACTAAAAGGAGAAATGTGGATGATCAATCCTGCTTGTTCTGTTGTGAATCTGAAACTGTGCATCACCTTTTTTTTGATTGTTGTGTTGCTAACCAATTATGGTCCTACTTATCTGATATCATGAAAATGCCGATTGGTGTTAACTTTGAATCTGTGGCCTGTTGGTGGATCAGTAATAAAAAGAACGGTGTGATTAACACTTGTACCTCTGCATTGATGTAGAGTCTTTGGAAAAGCCGTAATGAGTTGTGTTTTCAAGGCATTTGCTGGAGAAGCGAGAAAAAGATTCTACAAAAGATGGTCCAAGCCTTATCAAGTTGGAAACTGCTCTACACAGAAGTGTGACTTGGGATGGCGTGGAGAAGGTAATAGAGCAACTGAAGCACAAGATACTGCACCTCCCCTTCTGTCAATGTGCTCAAATTGGACCCTGCTACATACAAATACAAGTCCATGGATAACATCTACATCAGATTTGGAAGCACACTTGATGATCATCATAGCCGCTGATTCCATGTCAGTTGGGTCCAAGAGATGGGAATGGTCCAAGTATAGGTCACATGGACTGAAGGGCCCACCTCGCAAACTAAA
>JAZFNS010020007.1:26727193-26743574 GCA_037127165.1 Alloteropsis angusta | reverse complement strand
CTTCAATCCAAGTGACTCCACACATGGCTTGATCAGGGCTCTTGGCTTGAACCAACCCAAGATCATTGGCCATTATGTTCTGGACATGTGCTTCTCTGCATGGGTGAAAGGAGGGCCTTATTGGGCTCAGCACCAGGTCGCCCGACCTGGCTAGGTCGGCTGACCTGGGCCAAAGCCCAATGGGCCCCACCTTTTGCACAATGGACTCTATTCTGATACTCAACTCAAATATAGGCGAGTAGCCTATGGTTTAATAGTCTTTTACTATTTTCAGAGTAAATTAACGGTTTAAAAGTAATGTCACAATGACCGTCAACAACAAGTTCAGTACCTTAAAGAAATCATATGCATATTTGCAGCATCTACTGCCATCAGGGTAAATTTCAACAGGTCAGTCATGGTCTCAATTAACCACCCAGATACTTTGATGGCAGAATTGGCAGGCACCTTGGGTTGTACATTGGATCTCTTCCCTTCACTTACTTAGGGATGCCTCTAGGTTTACATAAACCTTTGGCTCATGATTTAATGCCTCTAGTCAAGAGATGTGAGAACAGGCTTCTTGTCACTTCAAACTTGCTCTCCCAAGGGGGTAATTTATCCTAGTTAACTCAAGTTTTATCATCCTACCCAACTTTTTGAATGTGTCTGATCAAGCTGCATAAAATAGTGTTAGTTCAATTGGATAAGTACAGAAGACATCTTCTCTAGAGAGGTTTCGATTGACAAGATAAAAGACCTCCTAAAGTAGCTTGGCCACAAGTCTGTTTACCAAAGGAAGAAGGTGATTTGGGTGTGCTTGATCTCTCAGTGCAAAATGATGCTTTGTTAATGAAAACCCTCCACAAGTTCTATAATCAAGCAAATCTACCTTGGGTCAACCTAGTTTGGACCAATTATTATCCAAATGGACAACTCCCTAGGCATACAAAAAGGGATCTTTCCGGTGGAAAGATATAGTTAAGTTGATAACTAGATACAAAGGCATTGCATGCTCCACCTCATGGAATGGTTCTACTATTCTACTCTGGAAAGCTCTTTGGAAAGGCTTAGTCCCCAAACTAACTCATCCTCAGTTTCACTCTTTTGCAAGAAATAAATTCTCATCACTTGTTGCAGCAGCTCAAGAACATTTATATAATAATTTCTTCTTACCATTATCTATAGAGGCCTATCAGCAATTGCAGCAACTATATGAACAAATACAGTCTTCTAATCTTAATGATGACAAAGATATTTGGACATACATCTAGGGTAATGGATATTATTCTTCTCAGAGAGCTTAAAAATATATGAAAGGAGACATATGGATCCTACAAGTGGTTATGGAAAAGTTCCTGTCATATGAAACACAAAATTTTCTTCTGGCTAATTCTTGTTGGTAAGCTAAATACAAGAGGTATGCTAAGAAGAAAAACCATGTTCCTCCGTGTGTCTTCTACCCAAACACAGAGGATGAATCCATTGAGCACTCGTTCCTACATTGCCCTTTCTCAGTACAGTGCCGGGCAACAATCAAACTTCATTTCTAATCCAATTGGGAGCCCTTCCAAACCTTAGAGCATATGAGACAGCAAATCTAGGAGCCTTTCTTCATGGAAGTCATCATGATTATGGCCTGGAGAATATGGAAAATCATAAATGGAGTTATTTTTAATGGATAACAATTTACCGTTGAAGTAGTTAAGACAATCTTTGCTAGAGAGTTTCAGCTGTTGTTTCACTGGGCTAAAAAGAAATTTATATCTAGAATGAGGGAATGGCTCAACTCCCTGTTGTAATTTTCTTTTACTTANNTTTTCATTCTTTGTTGTAAACTCGTATTATTATTTAATATATAACCAGTTTCATCNAAAAAAAAAACATTCCTGTTTTCGGGACCTTGAATTGTAATATCCGGTATCCCTAGCAAACAACATTGTATGATTTATAAAAAATGGACATGTTGGCCTATTATCTAAAAAAGCAATAGTTGTGCTTGGCGGGCCTCGGGGCGGTGCGGTGCGGCCATGGGCGGAACTAAGGGGGTGTTTAGTTGTCACAAAATTTACAAAATTTGTGAACTTTTTTCATTGGAAAACGTGTTTGTGAGAGGAAACATGCTTTCAAATACAAAAGAAGTCTCCATCCCTATCCTCTCTCTCCCCCATCGCCGCCTGGCTCGGTGGCAACCGCACCTGCCGAGCCTGGCCCCTGCGCAATCGCGACATGTCTTGGCGCGCGCTGCGCTGGGTCCTCGTGTGCAATGAGCGGATCCGGTGTGCAACCACGGGCAATTACCTTTCAAGAATATTTCCTAGCTATTTACATTATCGCTCATCACCCACATGCTAGGTAGCAAATGTAATGGGCGCTGATCCGATTAATTTATCATTTCAGAGAGCTTTGGTAGATAGAACTTAGACCTGGGGATAGATACCTTCAAATGGAATTTACATAGAAGTGGAACGTTTACTATGTGTTCAGTGTATTTCACAAGTCGTTATTAAAACTAAAAATTCCTCTAAAGATAAAAAATATTATTGTGATTCCTCCAAAAAAGAGTGATTCTCACAAAGGATAACGTAGCGAGGAAAAATTGGAAAGGAAGTAAAAAATATTGTTTATGTAATCTGAGCGAAATAATCCAGCATCTCTTCTTTGAGCTCATCATGCAAAAGTAATCTGGCGCATAATTTTTTTGGCTACCGGCTGTCTCCATAAGAGTTCATTTCCCATATGCTTGGAAGATGGCTCGCTGCTCAAGATAGTCAGAGCAAGCGTAATATTTTGGTGGGAATATCATCAATTTGTTGGGCTATTTTGAGATGTCGGAATGACATCATTTTTGACAACATCACATACTCTTCATTTTTGCAAGCCATTTTCAGGGGGACAAAATGGCTTCGATTTTGGTCGTAGCTACAGCGGGATGAGACGAAAAAAGAATATTTTGAAGGCGAGCTCAGCCTTGGAGATCATCGTTTTGGAACCTGCCAACTTTGGATGGAAGAATAACAATAGATTGGTAGAAGAAAGAATAACAATAGATTGGCAAAGGATCTGGGTTCAGTGCGCTCGGTATCAGGTAGAGGAAAGAGAAGACTGTAGCGCTTCCAGCAACAGAGCTTCGTCTGGCAAAGAGCGGCCTACTGAACGATGGCGCCCTACGTCAGCAGGTTGGATCAGGGTAAATGTTGATAGTTCTTTTGTGGTGCATATAGGGGTGGGGTTGATCGCTCGTGATAACAATGGGGAGTCATCTTTTCAGCATGGAGAACCCTCCCTCGTTGTGTCAGTGCGTTTAAACATCCAAGCAAGCTCAAGCTTGCTTGGAGGGCTTTCGTCTTGCGACGCGGTGGGCGTCAGAGACCCTGTTCTTGTTGAGACGGACTGTAAATACTTGGTCCAGGCATTGTCGAAACCAGGTGATCGGTCGGAGATTAGTTTTATCGTGGCTGAGATAAGGGAGTTGGGACATTTACTTGCTGCGTGGAAATTGGGTAGAAGAGAATGTAATTTAATTGCTCATGAGTTAGCCTAATTAGCTAGGCGAACCGCTCACACGGTGTCTTGGTTGGGTCAGGCATTTGCATGTATCCTTGGCCTAATCCAAAACGATTGTACTCTTTCTATGCCGAGCTAATAAATTCTCTTTGCTTCCAAAAAATAGATTGGCTTAGATTAAACACTTTTTGTTCTCTCTTTTATTTTATCAGTGATGATTGCTAAATTTTATAATAAAATTAGGGCATATATGTTTCGTAGAGACGGATAATTATCCATTATCTTAAAAAAATGAAGCAGATTTAGGCACTGTTCGATCCTGACATGATGGACATCGGACCGGAGCTCTAGCCCGCCTGATCCATCGTGTTTGTCTCGAGCACGTACGCCGACGGAAACTGCTGGGTGCTGGCCGCGGGGCACCACATGCCGACAGACCGCTACTCAGAAATCAGAATCATTGTAGTACGCGCACCAGCCTCCACTTCGATGTTCGATCTATATATATCCAATCATTGGTGGCTTTCTCTATCGTACCTTCGACGTACACCAACGAGATACCTACGACATCCTAATCCTAAAAAGATAAATAATCCACACCAACGAGAGATATACCTACGACATCCTAATCCTAAAAAAAGAAATAATCCACATCTTCTCTGATTGCCATGGTGAGGGTGCAGCAAGTCGTCGTCGACGTGCCGGCGCCGGGCGGGCGGCGGCGCGTGCCGGTACCCCCGCCGCGGTCGTTCTTCAGCATGGTCGGCGCCGGCCTGAAGGAGACGCTGTTCCCGGACGACCCGTTCCGCGCCGTGGCGCGGGAGCCGCCGGGCCGGCGGCGCGCGCTGGCCGCGGTCCGCTACGTGCTCCCGTGCCTCGAGTGGCTGCCGTCCTACTCGCTCGCAAAGCTCCGCTCCGACGTCGTCTCCGGCCTCACCGTCGCCAGCCTCGCTGTCCCGCAGGGCATCAGCTACGCCAGGCTCGCCGGACTCAACCCCGTCGTCGGCCTCTGTCAGTATCTATACCATGCATATTATCTGATATTTTTTTTATATATCCAACGCACCCAACACGTACGTGCTGACCATGCATGCACTTTGGTTGCTGCAGACTCGAGCTTCGTGCCGGCGCTGGTGTACACGGTGCTGGGGAGCTCGCGGGAGCTGGCGGTGGGCCCCACGGCCGTGGGCTCGCTGCTGCTCACCTCCATGCTGGGCCCGGTGGCGTCCCCCGCCAAGGACCCGGCGCTGTACGCGAGCCTCGTCTTCACCGCCACCTTCTTCGCGGGCGCCTTCCAGGCGGCGCTGGGCCTGCTCCGCCTCGGCCTCCTCGTCGACCTCCTGTCGCACGCCGCCATCGTCGGCTTCATGGGCGGCGTCGCCATCACCATCAGCGCGCGCCAGCTCGGCGGCTTCCTCGGCCTCCCGCACCTGACCAACGCCACCGACATCCCTGCCGTCATGCGCTCCGTCTTCTCCCAGTCGGCGCATTGGCACTGGCAGCCCTTTGTGCTGGGATGCGGCCTCTTCATATTCCTGCAAATCACTCGCTACATCGTGAGTAGTTACGAAAATCTATCTATCAATGGTACGGTACGGTATATGATTTGATCCATGAATATATGGTGATGTTCGTTTAATTTCCTGGCCAGAGCAAGAGGCGGCCCAAGCTGTTTTGGGTGTCGGCGGGGGCGCCATTGGTCTCCGTCATCCTCTCCACCCTTCTCGTCTACCTCATCCAGGGGGAGAAGCACGCCATTGAAACGGTAAGCATTAGCATCATCAACAGACACATATATGTACAGCATGTGTTGTATATTGGTATGACGACGAAGCTTGCAATTAACTGTGCGTGTGCTATATATAGATCGGCTCCATCAGCAAGGGCATCAACCCGCCGTCCATCAAGAGCTTGCTCTTCTCGTCGCAACACACGTGGCTCGCCGCCAGGACCGGGATCATCACCGGCATCATCTCCCTCGCCGTAAGCAGAGCACACAACTAACACATCCATCTCCGTTTGGTTTCGTTTCGTGTCGTGTCGTGACAAATTAATTATGCGCCGGGTGCAGGAAGGGTCCGCGGTGGCCAGGAGCTTCGCCATGGCCAACAACTACCACGTCGACGGGAACAAGGAGATGCTCGCCTTCGGGGCGATGAACATGGTCGGTTCCTGCACCTCCTGCTACCTCGCGGCGACGCCCTTCTCGCGCTCGGCTGTCAACCGCGACGCCGGCTGCCGGACCGCCGCGTCCAACGCGGTCATGGCGCTGGCCGTGATGGCCACGGTCCTCTTCCTCACGCCGCTCTTCCACCACACGCCGCAGGTGGCGCTCTCGGCCATCATCGCCTCCGCCATGCTGGGCATCATCGACCTCGGCGCCGCGGCACGCCTGGCGCGCGTGGACAAGGTCGACCTCTGCGTCTGCCTCGGCACCTTCCTCGGCGTCGTCCTCGGCAGCATCAACATCGGCCTCATGGTCGCCGTCGCGGTGCTGGTCGTCCGGGTCCTGTTCGTCGTCGCGCGGCCGCGGACCACGGCGCTGGGGAGGATGCCGGGCACCACGGTGTACCGGAGGACGGACCAGTACGCCATGGCGCAGGGCACACAGGGGACGCTCGTGCTGCGCGTCGACTCGCCCATCTACTTCGCCAACGCGAGCTACCTGCGGGAGAGGATCGCGCGGTGGATCGAGGACGAGGAGGAGCGGGCCAAGGCCGCCGGCGAGGAGGGCCTCCGGTGCGTCGTCCTGGACATGGGAGCCGTCGCGAGCATCGACTCGTGCGGGACCAAGATGGTGGAGGACCTCAAGAGGAGCCTCGACAAGAGGTGTCTGCAGATTGCGCTGGCCAACCCCGGGAGCGAGATCATGAGGAAGCTCGACAAATCCAAGGTGCTCCAGCTCATCGGCGACGAGTGGATCTTCCTCACGGTGGCCGAGGCCTGCGACTACGCGCAGACCAACTGCAGGATTGGAACTGAACTGCAAAGTGCGGCCCAATCTCCTCAAGACATGGTCTGATCTCTGAAGTTCTCAACACAAGCTTGGGCGGCCAAGTTGTGTTCCTCTCAATACCCTCAGCACTGTCTTTTTTAGTGTCTTGAGCTTGCTTGTAACTCTTTGGACCTTTTTTAACATATACCAGTAGGGGCTTGAGTATATGTATATAATTAGTTGGGGCTTTCTCTCCTGTTACTTAAAAAATACTCAGCACTGACATACCAGTAGGCCCTTATTTTTGGTAGAGCAAAAAATTAATCCATCTTTGCACTTCTGCTCAGAGAAGTTTTACTGCTAATCTGAACGAATTTGAGGAGAAAAATACAAGAGTGAGATGGACAAAATTTTCAGGTACGTCTGCAAAGGGCAGTACCCTTCTCAAAACTTCGGATACCAGGCACCAGATAGGAGTTCTCAGAAAAGAAAACAGGCACCAAATAGGAGCAGAAGAAGCCACAAGTCCACAACATCATTGCCAATTTGCCACTGCACACTTGTAAACACGAATAATACCCAAAATGGAGTTGATGAATAAGTAAGCCGTACACTGCTTTGATGGAGATTAACAGAAATACGACTTCCCTTCACGGCATAAAGCTATGTTTATAACTCTGACAGAGTCTAAATGAAATTCGTAAAGGGTAATCACTGCCCTGCCATTGCAATCTAGACCTGGAAATAAAATGCACTGCATATAGGCCAATGATATGAAGCATGTATAGATCGAAATAAAATGCCTTGATGGCTTGATAATCACATTGATCGCTAAAGACTGAACACATTGAACTAGCTAAGATGGCCTCATTTAGACAGAATATAAAAAAAATGATGCATAAGCTTGTTCTGAATGCTAAAATTCTAACTCAATTACAAATGGGATCCTAGTAACATCACTTGCTCTTCCCAAGGAGTGATACTCTCTCTGCCAGCCTCTTAGAGGAGCCAGCCTCTCAATTTCATTTTATTTCTTCTGCCGCAAAAACAAAAAAAGGTTAGGGCTCAGTTCTTGGTTTCGGCCGCACACAGCCGCAGAATGGGGCCCTCTTCTTTTTCTTCTTCTGCCCACCACTGCGATCCTTCCTTCCATATAAATAATCCCTCAGAAGCACACGGGTGCGCTTGTCAGAGACCTTGAGCCTTCGGTACTCATGCTCTTCCTCAAGTTTGAGCAAGACGTACTGTATCTTCTGAAGCTCGAGCTCCAATCTCGCCACATTTTCTGATCCTTTCTGCATCTGCTCCGAGATTTTCCTCCTGCTGGAGTACCCTTCTCTCTCAATGTTCATATTATCTGACAATGAAGGATAATTCTCAGCCTTCCTAGTTAATTTGTTGTTGAAATTGATCTGTTCCAAGACATATCCCTCAGTCTCATGAAGCTGTGTGCTCACACTGCTGTACTCAGAATTCATCGGGGATTTGCCCTTTGGTGGTTCCTCCATTTTTCGCTTCAACTCCTCGATGCTTGTTTGGACACTCAACAGCCTCTGAGCATCAGAAGCGAGCCTCTCCAGTACACTTTTACTCCACACTTCATGAGGCTCTACAGGTCCCTTTGACACCTCTAGCTTATTGATCCCGAGTTCTCTTCCCCTTACTAGCTCAGACGAAGGGTACTCACTCTTCACCTCCTCAACCGCTTGTATGTCATGCTCAGATGATGAGGACTTGGCTGTTTGATTCTCGCAGTCCCTCTCCGCAGCCTCCCACAGCTGAAGCATATCATCATCCAGCTCAGCATTTGCACCATTGCCAAGGGAATAGAGGGTAGCTCCAGTGCCATATGGTGGACAAGTAGATATTTGGTCGAGTTCAATGTCCTTCATTATCTGGATTTGCTTCCCTTTAGAGACCTCAACATCTTTTTGTTTCTCATTATCAGAGTATATTTCCTTTGCTTCCATGCGTGTACTGCCTCTTGCTTTAAGCTCTTGAATTTCAGTATTTGCTGCCGCCAATTTAGCTGCAGACTCAGCTGACTCCTGATCTTGACGATCCTTGGCATTTAATACAACCACTTGAAGCGCTTCTACTTTTGCAATCAACCCTTGTAACTCTGGAGTTCCTTGGGGTAAGCACTGTGATTCCAGCCCATTGTTGCCCTCTTGCACATGAGGTAGCCGCGCAGGTTCCTGAATAATCAGAGATCAGTTGTCAAAAAGGGGGTTTCTAGTTCATTGTATCTACTATGAATGGAGGTGCATGACGAAGTGTGACATCCATATAGCACATGAACCACCAAAGAAAGCAATGATAGAGGGAAGAGCAGTAACGAAAACTTAAGATTACAATAAAATGTTGCAACAGTAGTAGTAGGAAAGTAAAGGTCGATTTTACTTCAAAAAGGCATAGTACTATTTTAACTACATGAAAGATTTCGAAAAGGACACCAGTTAACAAGGACAAACAAAGAACATTACCTCTTTGCCTTCTGCACCACAAGGTTTTGTCAAAGAAAGTGTGTTTTCTTCCAGCAAACTGACATGATCAGCCAATGATGCTATGAGATTCAGATGTGTGCTCAACTCAGCTTTCAGTTCTGCATGTTCTTCCTGAATGCCAGTCAATTTTTTCTCTATAGCTTTACCTTCCATCAAAAGTTCGAGTGCTTTTTCCTCATAGACCACAGAATTCACTGAAGAGGTAATTGCGTCATCTGTCAGAGCAACAAATTCCCTTTCATGTTGCTCAACATCTGATTGCAGTGCCTCGTTGGCTTGATGAAGTAGCAAAATTTCATCATCCTTGGTAGTACAATGCTCAGTTAGTCTTGTGATTTTCTTCTCCAGTTCCCCTTTCACCACTTTAGCACCTTCAATTGCAACCTGAAGAGACCCCACAACTCCACACAGTTCCCGGTTCTTTCCTTGCAAGAACTGAACCTTCTCTTCTGCTTCCAGTAGCTCATCATCCTTCTGCATCAACTGTGCCATGCAATTCTCAAGTTCAATGAACAACTCCTGGCAAATACTTTTGTTGGTGTTCAAATCAAACTCTGAAAGGACTAACCGAGTCCTCAGAATCTCTAGCAAATAGACAAAATATTCCTTTAAGTGATTATTTTCTGATTCAAGCACCGTCGACCTTCTTCTCAGTTCATTAACTTCGAGATCAAGATCAGCCTTAGCCAAACTCAACAAAGCCATCTCATCGGTAAGAGAAGCCAATGCAGATGCTATCTCATTGTTATGTCCCCTAAAGAACAAACACAAGTTCTCAAGCATCATGCATTCTTCAAGAACAGTACCATTCTCATCTTCCAAGTAATTGTACTTCTCACTCAAGGACTGGTATTCCTTAGACAAGGACTCAATTTTCTTGGTCAAGTTGGAAGTTTCATCTTGTGAGGCCTGGTAGGACTCTCTTAAGCAAGATAGCTTCGCTTCTATGACGAATACTTCAGTATTCAGCACATGTTCCCTTTCACTGCTTTCCTCTAATCCTTGCCTAAGCTGTTCATTCTGTTCCAACATCTGGTGATTTCTATTTTGTAAAGAAAGCAATTCTACTGCTCCCCTTTCCACTTCTTTCTCTAGGTCACACTTCTGTAAGTGCAGATCGCTGAGCTCCATCCCGACTTGCAACAAAACAGTTGAGAGAACTGAGAGCTCGGTGTACATGAGCATATTAAAATCTTCGGTTTCATCCTTAAGTTTCAGAATGCTAATGGTTTCATCTGAAACAGTCTGTAACAGAATTTCATCCTCAGCTAAATTAGCAGGTCCTAGATCTTTGCAGATATTCAGAACCTTCATTTGCTGTGAAATCCCTTCCCTCAGTTTGTCATTATGCATTAGCAATGTTTTTCTCTCCTCCTTGTGGCATCTGGCTTCCTCCATCAGCTCTGAAACTAACGTTCTTGCAGAGTGATTTGCCTCAGCATACTTCTTGCATTCAGTGAAAAGAACAACCTTCTTGTCTTGCTCATCAGCCAAACTGTTCTCCAAGATAAATGTATGAAGAGAAGCACTTATGTTTATCTGCTGTTCCTGCTGAAGCACCTCCTCCATATAGTGGTTTTTCTCTTGCAGAGAAGAAATCTGTTTCTCATAGCTGTTTACTTGCAGTTGATGTGACTTCACTGCAACTTCGTATTCCTCATTTTTACTTCCCAACTGACCCTGAAGTTCCTTTACTTGATCATATGCAAAATCCTTGTCTCTTGATACAGAGGAGTGCTTGTCTTCCAGATTGGCATGCTTATCTTCTAGGGCTTTCATAATCACTGTAATGCTCTCCAACTGAAAAAAAGAATTTACTCAATACATTAGATGAGAAAGAATACAAGTATAGAAAGGACATTAGATGTGAACAGCTTATCAAAATTATGACAGTTCAATAATAATAGTTTCTACTACTTGAATATTTACATCATTAAGTACCTGAGAGAAAAGAATGTTCTTTTCAGCAGAAAGAGCTGAGTTATTTGTGAGGTGAGCCTGGCAGGATTCTTCAGAATCTTTCAGCTTTGTTCTCAAATCTTCTAGCTCAATTTTCATATCAGATAATGAGATATCCAAGATCGAATTCTTCTCTGTAACATCAGATAAACTTTTACCAAGGATCTCCAGCTCTGAAGCAAGAGCAGCCTTTTCAGAAACATGGCAAGAAATTGCATCCTTCAGAGTGCTTTCTGACGCCTCCAATGCTTTTATATTCTCCCTCAATGCATCCATTTCAGCACAGAGAGCTGAATTATTTGCTAGGTGAGCCTGGCAGGATTCTTCAGAAATTTTCAGCTTTGCTTTCAAATCTTCTAGCTCAGTTTTCATATCAGATAATGAGATATCCAAGATGGAATTCTTCTCTGAAACATCAAATAAACTTTTACCAAGGATCTCGAGCTCTGATGCAAGAACAGCCTTTTCAGAAACATGACAGGAAATTATATCCTTCAAAGAGCTTTCTGAAGCCTCAAATGCTTTTATCTTCTCCCTCAATGTATCCATTTCTGCATTTGCATCTGAAAGTGAGTTCTCCAAGAGTGAATATTCTTCAGATAGCTTCTCCACCTCTTGGAGCTTTTCTGAGAGAAGTGCCTTTTCAACCTCATTCTTTGCACACACCTCCTTCAGTTTTGAGTTCATAATTTGCAAGTCCTCAATTAACTTATGGTTTATTGCTGCACTGGTTTTTAGGGCATCCATCTCATCGACCAGAGTGTGATGTATCCCCTCTAGATTTTCCTTCTCTTCCCTTTGGCAAGCAAAATCTCTCTGGAGTGCTTCTTTTTCATCTATGTGTAACCCCATTTCTGATTGAAGTTTCACATTCAATTCCTTCAATCCTTCCAGTTCACGACAAAGGTCTTTTATCATAAGCTCAGTAGAAACATTCTGTTCACGAAGGACATGTATCTCATCTGTATGCTTGGCTACAATGTTCTCAAGATCCATCTTACTGTTCTCCACCTTACTTAAATTACCAGACAGCTTCTCGATTTCCAGTGCCAACCTGTTCACTTCATTCTGTGACTCAGAGTGAAGATTTGTCATCATAAGAAGAGATGCTTCACCTTCAACACGTTTATGAGCTTCATCTTGTAGGCTAACTTGGAGGCTATCTGCT
The DNA here is from genome assembly GCA_037127165.1 of Alloteropsis angusta. Lineage (NCBI taxonomy): Eukaryota > Viridiplantae > Streptophyta > Magnoliopsida > Poales > Poaceae > Alloteropsis > Alloteropsis angusta. The sequence continues at coordinate 26,731,519 of JAZFNS010020007.1, read as the reverse complement.
TCTTCTTTCTTTTGTTTGAGTTCTTGTTCCAACATCTGTACTTTCCCTTCAACCTGCTCCAGTTCAGTTTTCAAAGCCATTACTTCAGATTCAAGATCAGATATTCTTGCTGAGGACTGCTGGTTCTCATGAAGGGTAGCATCCTTCTCGGCATTTATAAGTAGTATGGTTTTTTCAAGTTCAGATGACAAGGTCTCCAACTCACTCAACTTGCCATTCTGCTTCTCAATCTCTAAATGCAACCTACTCACGTCTTCCTGAGACTGAGAATACATTGTCTCCATTGACACTAGTGATGTTTGGGCTTGCAGCCTCTTCTCACATTCATCTTTCAAACTCAACTCCAAGCTGTCGACACTTTCGTTCTTCTGTGCAATTTTTAGCTCCAGTAACTGAATTTTCTGTTCATGCTTCTCCATTTCCAACTGCGCCTTTGAGAGTTCTAACTCCAGATCAGATGCTTTCTCCAATGACTTTTGTTGTTCAAGAAGTGCTGTATCCTTCTCAGAGTTCAAATCCAGAATGGTTTTCTTCAGTTCCTTCAGTGTGCTCTCCAGATTTAACTTGTTATTTTCCAACTCACTCAGCTTCTTCATTGATCCATCATGATCTTGTGCCAGTTTTTCCATTTTTTCCTGCAACTGGGAATTGAGACCCGCTGTCATGACAAGAGTTGCTTCAGTTTGTGTGAGCCTATGACATTCATCATGCAGCCGGGTGTGGGCACTGTTCACTTCTTCTCTATTTTGTTCAAGATCTTGTGTTAGCAGCTGTATTTTCTGCTGAGTCTCTTCTAGCTCTAATTGTAGCTTTGAGAGCTGAGATTCAAGAACTGAAATCTGCTCCACACACTGCTGGTGTTGAAGTAGAGCTGCATCCTTCTCAGTGTTCAGCTGTGAAATGGTGCTCTTAAGGCTTTGTTTTTCACTTTGAAGTTCATTCTTTGAATCCTTGAGCGTATTTATCTCATCATGAAGTTTTTGTATAAGCACCTCAGAGGAGTGGTTTTGTTCAGTAAGGCTCTCAACATTCTCCTTCAGCTCACAAACAGTGCTCTCAAGGTCCTCCTTTGTCTGCTTGAGATCATTCAACTTTTCATTTGCCATGTTTATTTCTGTAGCCAACCTCTGCACTTCTTCCTGAGATTGAGCAAGCTCCTTCCCCTGGGAAAGTAGAGCATTTTCAGCCTGCATGCGCTTTTCGTGCTCCTCCTGGAAGCTTAAGCGGAAACTTTCCAATTCCTTAAGCTTCTCATCTAGTTCTTGTTGTTGCATCTTCATCTTCTGATCCAAACCCTCAGCCTCAGACTGTATAGCAACATTGAGTGTTTCCACATTAATTAGCTTCTGGGCATCTGCAACCATTTCATCAGTTAACTTCTTGAGGTCAGCCTGCGCTTTAGAGAGCTCAGATTCCAGTGTAGATATTCTCTCGGAGGACTGATTATATTGTAGAAGAGATGTATCTTTATCAGAATTCAATTGCAATACTTTCTCCTTAAGGATTTGGATCTCATTTTCAGCTTTGTTTGCCCGCTCAGATTCTGATAACATTTGTTGTTTCAGATTCTGGCTCTCAGCTAATAGTCTTGAAACTTCCTGTTGCAAATTTTCCATGTCTTTGCTGATGTCTTCTTTCCCTTTAACTTCTGGACTTTCAAAGGTTAGGCCTTTCCGCACCTTTCCATCAAAACCAGCACGAGGAGCATTTTCACTACTTGATGACAAATCATTGAAAAACTTTAGGCCTTTCCGACTGGACAATGCACCGGTTTCCTCAGGGTGTGTGCCATTCCTCTTGGAGGTGACAGTCTGTGGTGACACACCAATTCCATCCCTCTGCTCATCAGGATCACGGGCGAAAGTAGACATATCTGGAGTATGTGGGTCCATTTCTTGGCTAGAAGCAGAGGGTGACTCATCTGACATTGACGGCATCTGATTTGGAAATGCCTCGGACATTGTTCTATGAGCCTGACGAAGTGCCCCAGTGGCTTGATCATACCTTTCTGCCAGCGCACGGTATGCTCGATAAAACTCCTCCACCAATTTCATTAGCTCTGGACGTTTCTTGTAGTACATCTCCGCTCTCCTTGCAAAAGAATCAGCATCTTCATTGATAAGTTTGATCATTGATTTAACCTTTGTGTCCATGTCTGTTGCACAAAAAGAGACCCAATTAGTACATGAACCAAGTCAATAAATGCAGTCCTTTCATTGCAACCATATCTTCAAATCAATTACCACAGTTATGAAAAAAATACTCACTCCATATTGAAATAGATGTCGTTTTGGACAACGACATGGTCTCCAAAATGTAACTTTGACTTGTTATTTTTTCAAAAATATTTATTAAAATATAATATGTTTATACTTTTATAAAAAAACTTCTGAAGACAAATCTATTCATATGGTTTTCACATTTCCAAACTCAATGAATTAAAAGTTATTCGTGGNTTATATTCCCAATGTTTGACTAAAATCTTGTCCAAAACGACATCTATTTCAATACGGAGGGAGTACATATATATAGACCAATGTCAGTTACTGCTCAATGACAAGGTAAACAACACCTAATTCATCCAAGAATTTCAACCCATGAAAAAACAGGAATACAGAAATCAGGATTCGGAATTGCCTAGGAAAAGATTACTTTTCTCATCTTTTTAAATGATATATTCTATCCAGATAGAGAAAGCACTTCACATCCAATATTGATTTAGTTTTCACAAGAAAGGAATGAATGACAGTTGAAGACCTGGTACTAACTTTCCATGTTGAATCAGATATTCAGTTTGTGAAAATTTTGCATGTTTTCAAAATTCAAATACCATATGTGCAAATTTTTAGCAGACACTGGCATTGAGAAAACAGTCAATGGACTGGAAAGCTACATATGTAAGGACTCAACAGCAATGAGTACTGAAATTTAGAAATGTAGGTCCAGAATGAATAATAAGGAGGGGTAAGGCACAAACAGTGCATAAATATGAGCTTGGCAGGCTGTAAGCTTTGCGTTCACCCTTCTAGTAAATTAGGAAAAATGCTCTTTGGTAAAGATGAGCTGAAAACAATGAAGAACTCACCACTCAGATTTTCCTGGAGCCATTTGGAGTTCTTGGGGCTGATATGGCTGACCCACAACCATGAGTACTGCCTTGAGTCGTGACGAGCCAGAGCTGCCATTGGTGCCAGATAGCAACACAGACTACTCCAACCAAATAATGCCTCGCTTCCTCAGCACTCAGAACAGTGCAGAAATGCAATAAAAATTATGAAATTTCAGAACTTGCCCACTTTTCAAAATGTGGAATAGACAGAATTAGCCTGTTCAGCACGCTCCCGTCCAATCTGTTAGTACTTTTACCTGCAGAATTACAGAAACAAACAGCATGAATAAGATCAGCTAAACACGTTATCAGCAACAGTGATCAAGAGGACTCAACAACTCTATGGCAGCCTATTAGTTACTACTACATACCAGTGTGAACAGTTAAGTTTTAAGATCAGTTGAACTGGCAGGAAGATATATGGATGGCTCGCACTGCAGTACCCTGAAATTAAGCAAAAATCACTGTGGTGAGTAACTGAATGGCGAGAAAGAACCTGTGCATGCATATCAAGCGCTGCCAAGGTGAAATACTTCCTTCCAACCAAAATCTTCGGAGTGAACGATAAAAGGAGGAATCAAAAAGCGATCCCGTCAAAGATTTTGCAAAGATTAAAGCAACAGAACTGACAGCACAATCCCCAGAGCCGAAATTTGCGCACAGAGCAGCAACCTCGAGCTACGATGCTGCAGCAGGCCAGCAGCGCCCAAGAAAGGATCAAAGGAGCAAGTTTTGGAGGCAAATCTCACCACCGAGGCGCCACTCAATAAGCAGAGAAAGAAAAGAGTAGGATATAAATCACACGATCCACGCCGGCTGGCTGTTCTACTTCCATCCCACCAACCAAACCCAGCCGTCAACACCAACCATTCCGCCAATCCAATTCCCAGCAGAGACAAATCAACGGGGCACCCGAAGAGATGGATCTCTGAAGCATCCAGGCGCGAGGCATGGATCAAGAAAGGCGGTAGAGGGGGCAATAATCACGGCACGGGAGAAAAAAAAAACGAACCAAAGATCCAATCTTGGAGCAGAGCGGGGGAGCAAAAGCTTACCACCTCTCAGGAGGAGCGGCAGCGGAAGTGCGCCGCGGCGGAGGCGGAGGCGCGGTGCCAAGATCCACCAAGCTGCCCGCTTTGTGCCTCCATCTTTTTCTCAACCCATCCCTTGCCGTGCTCCCTCTCGCTCTGTTGTGTATCGGTCTGTCCCTCTGGACT